>JAUJYU010000813.1:0-11127 GCA_033995675.1 Nothrus silvestris
CTTTATATATGTATATTCACTTATATGCTATCTATTATATATAAGTGTTGATTGTAAGTTGTATTTTTGCAGTTGAATTTAATTACTCTTTCTTACATTAATCGCGATAAGATATAAAATTTTAAATAAATACTTTTACAATTCATATAGAGAATTAATAAATGTTATAAAACGTATATAATATTGCAGTTTTAATGTAACAAGTTTTTATTAAAACAATTATTTGATAATACAATTCATAAGTATATAAATACGAAATTTTTAAGATTTTCTACAGTGTTTATTTCAAAGTTGCATAATATACAAAATCATGTGAATAGAGTATATTGTTTACAATACATGAAAGGATATCCCATTGCACTCGTGGATGAAAATCACCTTTTATCTAATATGAATATCCCACGTTTATGTGGGATAAGAATTCCATTAAAATAAGTGACAGAGCAAAATTCCAAGAACTTTTTGATACAGCGATGACTCAATTTTGAGCTTATATTAAAGGATGGAAAAATGAGAGTTGACAAGTTTATGCTAGCATCGAGTTCAAAGGGGATTTAAATATTTTTTATAAAAATAAGATTGAAAAGATTATATAAATACAGGCTCAAATTTAGAATCAATTAAGAGAACATTAAGTGTTACAATTCTAACTGAAAATTATCAGATGTCTATTCCGAAGAATATTAAGCACTCTGCTTCATCTCCAACTCTACAATTGAATGAGGATGTTAAAACGGACTTAAATAATGCAAGTGATAAATACCATATTGAAAAATCATATATATTTAGTATATACAATATAGCAAGTATTGAAATTTTAATAAAACTTTGTTATAATAAAACTATTGATTGGCGTGAAATAGAAGTGAATAATATTTTAGAAGCTTATAAAGTGGCGAAAGAGTTTGATATGAATGATATAAATGAAGAAATAATGTCTTATTTAGACAACATTGTTGTAACGCTGGAAAATGTAAATGACTTGAAAGTTAATTTATTAGATAAATCTGAGAAATTTTTAAATTTAAGAAATAATGTGAACAATCTATTGAAAATGGATTTTACAAATGATACTTTAATAAATGATTATATGGTTATAAAAGGTGAGAATCCGAATGCTATTAAGCATAAAAAATATGGAGATATAGATTGCAAAAGAGATTGTACTTATCATAAACTAAATGCTGAAAATGGGATTACATTAGAATTTGATAAAGAATTTTGCATAAATTTCATAAAATTAAGACTTTTTGATCAAGAAGTAAGAGCTTATTCATATTATATTGAAGTTTCAAAAGATTCACGAAACTGGATTAGAGTTGTTGATTATAGTGAATATCAATGCAGAAGTTGGCAATTATTGTATTTTAATGACATATCTATTAAATATTTAAGAATCGTGGGAACAGATTGTTATGATATCATTGAATGCAACTATTTTGAAGTCTCTTCAATAGAAATCTACAAAACCTATAAACCAATGAAAACTATTGAAGGAATTTTATATCCAAATCAAAATATGGCAAAAGCAAGTCTTGGAACCAAACTGTTACGTGGGGTAAATAACTGGATTTTAGACAATGAAAACACGTTAATCAATAATAATTCTTTGTCTAATTTTACATATCATGAACCATATAATGATATTTTAATACAATTATCGCAAGTCATATATGTTAATCACATGAAACTTATCACATGGGGTCAAATGGACTATGAATTTTATATTAGCGTTTCTACAGATAATAAAAACTGGAAAGTCATATATAAATATGAGGATGAATTTAGCAAAAAAATTGAACATAATATCACTTTTCCTTTACAACGTGTTTTATTCATTAGAATATTTGGTGAGAATGTAGATGAAAATGAAGATATTGATGATACATTCAGAATTGTAAAATTTGAATGTCTGTCTATTATTACGCTATGAAATATATTTTCTATACTTAATAATTATATTTAATATATTTTATTTCATGTTCATGTAACACAATATTGGTTAAGAATCTTACATGGTATAATTTTAAATACTTATAATTTAATAAGATAATAATATGTATATTCAAGTTAATGTAAAGAACTATATTAAAAATCAACGTTTGAAAAATCAGCACATTTAAATCGATCATTATTTTGATAATAGCCTTTAATTTTTAGAAACAACATTAATGAATTATCAAAAGTCAGCTTTCGGTCATTGATATTATTTTGATTCAAAGTAAGTTTATTTGGGTAAGTAGACCAACCCTGAATTGCATAGATACAATCTTCAACCAAATGAGTTAAAGTTTGATTGATATAAACAGGTTGAGGAAGGTGAACTAGTAAAGCTTTTTTTTGATGCTTTTTACCTAGATTACCTCCACCCATTTTATGATATGAATAATTTGTGTATCGAATACCAGGCCTTAGCATCCAATTAATATCTCCTTCAGGACAGTTTTCACCCTCGGCGAGGAAACAACCCATATCTGATACAGTGATACGCATATTTGGCGCCCATAAACCTCTTGAAATATCAAAGACTTCATCTGTTAGTCGGCATGAAAATGAGCGAAGGAATATGTGATTGTGGTCCAAATGCAAATTAACATATGAAGCAATTCCATAAATTTTTATATAGCGTACTTCTCGTGGATAGAAATAGACCTTTTGTATAGAGCGGCAAATATATTCTGAATGGTCTATAACCCGATAGAACCCTTTTTCAGAATTAACTGATGTCTCCACATAATAAGCAAATGAATAGTTGACACGAATATTCTCATCAATTCCGTCAAATAGATGCAATTCTATATAATTAATTAAGCATGTTTGACCTAAATCAATAATAATAGGGTCTGAATTGCTTCCATTTGGTAAATCTGACTGTCTTACTAAATTTTTATTATCCTTATTTAATAATTTATCAGAATTTTGTCCTCCAATAAATTTCACGTTATTAGTTTGAGAAAAGTCATTATTTATTACTCTTTTCTGACGTACTCTTTCATATTCCTTTTGAAGATTATTTTTATAATCTTCTATGGTTAATAGTCCTGAAAATTTATTATTGAATTCCTCTTCTGTGAAACTATTGAGTCTTATGCAATTCAAGCGAATTTCTCTCTTGGCATCTGTAAAGCGAAATAATTTCAGAAATAAACTTAACATGAGCTTTTCATAAGTACTCAAATTAATATTATAATTGATCATTGTGCATTAGTTGAGCTAATTATATACATTTCTAAACAAAATGATTATTTAAATGTCATCCAACATTGTAATAAAGAATATTAAGTGTCATTTATAAATTAATTAAATTCTTAAATGGTGACTAGAGTGCAATTATCATTAACTTAATAGTCATTTTATTGCGTAGTTAATTTAAATTTTGCTTTAACATTTTTTTTATCTTTGTTGTACGTTTTAGTCAAGTGGAGATTTAATCATAGAAAATAAATATTAACCTCTTTGAGTAAATATCTTATTGTAAAAATGAGTTTATGCTAAACAGTAGAGATGAGAAAGTCAATCCCATTTCCATTAACTATGGGAATGGGATGGGAATGGAAGCATATTTTAAGCATGGAATAAGAATGGGAATGGATGGGAATGGGAGTCATTTTTTAGACAATTCTCTTCACTAGTAGGAGTATTAGTTAAATGATCCAATTTTATTGAATATTGACTTTTTCAGTAATCTTGATATCATATTATCTTTAATTCAATCTATTGTTTAATAATTAATTATTATTAAGTTTAAGTCTGAAACTATTAACTATTAACTATATAATGTAGACTTTTATAATTTTCTATTATTATTTCGATGAGTTTTTTTCAATAATTTCTTCATTAGATTTCATTTTTAAAAAATGTGAAAATGAAATCAAGTTTTGCAAAAACTAATCTAAATATTAGTAAATGTTTGTTCTGTACCTGATTTTGGAGCAGAAGCTGTGCCTGCAATTGTTGCAAATTAGTGGGCATTTGTCCCGTTTGTTGTAAGAATAGCAACGGCTGAATGCTTTGCAAGTTTTGCTGCTGTTGTTGTAATTGTTGTTGAATTTGTTGCAAATCTGGTGTTTGTGATTGCAGACCCGCCAATGTATTGGTCACCGGAATCTATAAACACAATAATTATTTATTGACTTCCAATTGAATACATTTTTGTTCAAATCTAATTAATGAAAGTGAAAGCAAAACGTACTTTAGATGCCTGTTGTAATTGTTGAGCTAATCCCGCCTGTAATAGCATTTGTTGTTGACCCGCCTGAGCCATTAACTAAAATATCAACAATTTTCATCATATTAAAAAATTAAGGAATGGGTATTGTTTGTCGTTCAAAAGTCTAATAAATTAATTATTCACATTTAATAGAAAACCAAATAAATAACAAATTATAAGCTAAATAGAAAACCTTTTTTCAGTCAAATAAAATAGTATTACTCATGAGTGCCATTAATGGCTTATGTTTTGTATATCAAAAGTGAAAATTTGAGGAAAGCTTTTTTGCAACGTTATTATGCAGTATTGAATATTATCATTGGAGTACAATTTTTATACTCGGTTTTAACTAATAAACAACTATTTAATGCTCTAAAACATTTTTAGTTATCGAATCACTTTTAAGTCTTACGACATTTTGACCAAATAATATATAATAATTTATTATAAATTATAATTGTATTACAATAAGACAATATTGCTTTTCTTAATTTATTGCGAATAAGTTGAGACCCATTGAGGATCACATGTGATCCGCAAAATCAAGTTTGAGAAGCCTTGCTCTAAAAATTAATGCGCGATTTATTTTTATAGATATATCGCTTAAATTCAGATTCAGGCTTAGGCAAGGGATGAGGCCTATTGTGTGAATTTCGGGTCCTTTATTTTGACAATTCTTGATAATTATAATCTTTAAATCTTTCTGCTTTCGGCTTAAAATATTTCTGTTATTAAAAGTATTATTTGATTCAAATGAATGATAAAAATAAAACTCGTGGCTATTCTCGAGTTAAAATATAAAATAAATTCACATTTTATATATGATTACTTCAAATAATATAACAGTTTAACGCATACCTGTGTCAGCAACTGATTAACTGAAATGCCATTAGCGGCTGCGGCTGTCGCGAGTGCTGCCGCTGCCGTTGCAAATGTTGTGGGAGATAACTGAGGACCCGATAGTTGACCGGTAGTGCCGCTACAATTTCTTTCGCTTGAATTAAATACATTTTTAGATGAATTACGATTTGAAGATAGCTTTGAGATCGCGCTTCCATTTGGTGTAATCGAGTTCTTATTCATGCGATTTATGCTATTATTGAAAGCATTGTTGTTATGAGCAATGCTTACGGTGGCATCAATTGGCTCGTCATCCATAGCCTGTCATTGTATTTAATCACACTTTGTATTGAATGAAAATTTTCGAAATCTATAACAGAATTAATTACCAAATTGAGTGCTTTGTCGGAATCCAAGCTATTGTCATCTTCTTGAGCCAAATCCCCGGAATCATTGCTAGACCTGCTGTCCTGCGTGTCTGAGAGGTCACCATTCATTCCCGGGTCTGAAATTTTAAACCAAGAAAATTGTTATTAAAGTGAATAACTCTATCAATTTATTTTAATAATTTAGAAATCAATAATAATATAGAGAATATTCAGCACACATTATAAAATCAATTTTATTATATTTTAGTTTATTTCTATATAAGTTATGTAAATATAATGCGGGGTTTTTGATAGTAATTAGGATTCAGCCAATATTTGCTAATTTTATTAAATCTCTATAGAATACATAATTATGGTTTTGAATAATATATTTCGTAAATATTTTATAATAATTATAAGCCTATGAATTCGACAGTCTTTGGTCTCTTTATAATATTTTATTCTTATTGCTGTCAAATTTCGAATTATTTATTGATAAAAATATAGAATATATTTGTGTTATTTATATTATGTATTATTAGACAATTAATTTGACTCTTGAACTTTATCAACTATATGAACTTTGACCTCATTCGTATAATAAAAATATTATTTTTTAAAAATGATGATAATCTTGTATTTGTTTTATGAATAATATACAAATCTATAATATAATAGAATTGTAATGTTGATTCTTGTTTTAAAGATAGGTCTTTAAAAATCAATATCTCTTTTTGATCTATTCACGAAAAATATGCATCAAATAAAGAGTAGGTCAGTTTGTTATTCAATAATGCTATGAGAGCTTGCATTTCTTTCATTGAATTTGAAAATTTTCTCCCAAACTATGGATAAAGTTATACAAAAAAAGTAAAAAGAGACGAAAAAAGTTTGATTGTGAAATGCGCACACATTTGCATAAGAGGATTACCGCATGAGCGCAATATGCATAATGTGATGCATTTTCTTCCTATTGAGTACAATGTTTACAAGATTGAGTCGATTGAGCCTCTCAGTTTCAAAATGCATATAAAAAGTGTTGGTCGCGCGCATACGTCTCTCAAGTGATGCATATTTGAATTATTTGAATACAATGTGTTTCGGCTCTAAAGAAAACACTGTCTTCTAAAGTAAACGTGAATATATTATAGAAGAGTTCCTTCTTTATGTATCATTGCATTGAAATCACTTTTCTTTTTTAAAAAATTCAGTTAATTTTCTGGCATAAGAATAGGAAAAACATATTTTAAATATTCTACTTTTATTGTATTACAAAATATATGATATAAATTTCTCGTTTTATTTACAAGTCTTTGAGTATGAAATCACATAATTTTGCCAAAATGTGCGTGAATTCGGTTTTTGAACATTAAAATTTTTTTATTTGAGACACACGTCACACGTGTGAACATTAAGATTAGAGACGAATAAAAAAAACAGGGAAATAAATTCAAATTTTAATGGTAAAAATTTAGGGGGTTCTGAATGAAGCGATCAATTGTTATGCAGAAGTTCCTCCGATTTCCGTTATTTTAAAGTGGGATTTTCACTTTAAATGTTAGCTCTATTAGGAGTAAATTTAAAGTATAGGAAAGTAAGAGAGAGAGAGAGAGAGAGAGAGAGAGAGAGAGAATCATGTATAGGGAGAATATACTGAGGGGTTATATATATTGAAGGATTATGATGTATGTAAGTGTGTGACATCTAACATATTGCATTGATTGTGTTTTTATGACTGCAAAGTGTTATGCGATGCACTTATTTGACTTTGAGGTTCAACCCAATTGGCACCATTGCTTTTTTATTATTGCTTACTATCATTTGGATTCAACAAAAAAGTAGGATAACTCTTCTGAAGAGTAAGCGATATAAATACCAGTAATAGGAATATTCTTATTGTTTGATTCATTTTATTTAAATTCTATTTTAAGTTATAAAGAGATTAAATATAAAATTCTAAAAAGTGAATTTTTCAGATATAATTTCCATATTTATTATTGATTTGAAACATTTGATTTAATATTGTGTTTCATGAGTAACTCTAAACAGAACTTTGAGTTAATTCAAAAATGGACTGCGAATCTGCTAAAATGTTTGGCTTTTATTTTATTTTGATTCTGGTGTAGTGTTTATAAAATGCACAGTCAGTTGAAGTGCTCCAAGAGATTAATGGTATCTCATCAGAGTAAAGAGCGGCAAAGCAAAGATTGGAGCACTATTATTGTCTGAATGCACCAAATGATATATTCAGTAAGGCTTAACAGAGAAAAACCAACAAAACTGCTGGCTATAAGTTTATAGTAAAATTTGAGTTGACAAACAATCGCTGTCAAGCCATTCGCTATGCAAAAACAGGAATGCATGAAAAAGTAATACCACTGATATTTTCATGAATCCCAAACTGCAGCTCAATATAATGATGACCATTGGGTCTTCTAAAGAGACAAACATTTATCACTAGAAATCAACTTCACTGCATTGCTATCATCAGGAAAAAACAAATCTCTCTCTCTCTCTCTCTCTCTCTCTCTCTCTCTCTCTCTGCCGGTCTCTCTGTATGTATGTATGTCTGTCTGTCTGTCTGTCTGTCTCCCTCTCTGTCTCTCATTCTTGCAATACTTATGATGATAGAGAATGCAAACGTATAGTTAGTCAGTGAAGTTCATGCATAAAATGGTAATACAGCCGAAACAGTCGAAACAGAAGAGCTCAAAGATCAGAAGCCAAAACGCTGCCAACCGGAAAAGAATAGTGAAGGCACTGATTCTAGGTTGCAGTCTAAATAACTGTCCATTGGTATCACTTTCTCATCTTATATTGTAATACATACAAACATTTGGCATATATAACATCAAACTAAATGCATAGGAAAAACATTTACCGACACAGTCTGATCTCATTCTAGTCTATAGGTATTCAAATAAATTCAAGTTTCTCATCCAAATTATATTTTCAAATAAATAGATAAATATTAAAAATTTAATTTCAATATTATTCTTAAATTCGGGACATATTAAATAAGATTTGTTACCCAAAAATGAAATGTTTATGATTAAAAAGCGTGAAAATTTGACATATTTTGCTAATAAATAATATCAGAAGTAGAGAGTTATGCATTTTGTAAGGATAACAATAAAATAAAATATTGCAATCTACTACTGATGATGAGTTTTTCTCCTCTTTTACGCTACATTTATGGGCTAAAGACAGTTAGAGTGAGACAAGTGAAGGACTTGGAAGATAGAAATGATTGTATACCACGACGAGTGATGCCAAGACATCAAATATGAAAGAAGCAAAACAGAGGAGATGAAGTCCACTCTTTCAATATAATAGCCTTAAAGAAGGTCGTAAAATGAGAGGCTCAAGACCTAAACATTATGCAACGCATAACAACAATAATTGTGTGTAACTGTATTGGTTCTGGGCTTCATAAAACGTTATCAACAAAGTCATTGACATCATTTCTAGTTTGTAGTTAAGCTCTTCGCTCCGGTCTCTGTCTCTAAACATCCAAAACGAATAAGGGGTTAAGACATCAAATAATTAATTGAATTGAATCATGACTTCTAAACAAATTGAAAAAATTGGGTCGTAGTTTCTGTTTAATAAAATTAATTGCTTAATATTTTAGCGATAAAAAGATAATGTCTTTTAGTATTATAAAAAGGCTTATTCCTTGTCTCAAACGTTGCCGTTAGTTTTGCGTTTGAGAAGAAATTTATTATTGACTCTTTAGCTGAAATGATGGTTAAATACGTTTTCTTCACCTCTAGTTGAAGAGCAATCCAATTAGTACAGCACTAAGGATTATGGTTGCGATTACTATCCCTAACATTTAATGCTTAAAGATTTCAAGTATAGGTTGCAATACAAATATTTAGTTTATAAATTCTAATAAAACTTTTTTAAGTGGACACTAACTATTAGATCAACTAATAATCTCTCAATTAAGATAACTAAACACTTAAAAATGAATTTAATATTCATATTTACGATAGTAATTGAATTATAATTTTTTTACAATTTTAATTCTCTAATGAAAAATGAGATAAAATAATAATCGATAACATATATAGAAAGATAACTGATAAAAGAGTATTTATGCTTTCAAAATTTGACAACAATTTTCTTAGAATAGCAAATAAATATGTAATACAATATCAAATCACACAATCTCTCAGTCTTTTAGATTTTAGTACCAGTACTTCCAATTTCTTCTATATATGCACTGAAAGCTGTAAAGTCCTTTGCATTTCTACAAAATCCGTTTCTCATTCCCTGAACGCAATTGCAATCCATTTTTTGAAGAGAATATGGCATAAAATATAAATATTCACATTCACTGCATAAATATTATAGAGAAAAGATAAGAACTGCTGAGAATATTTACATGAGGATACATATTGGTGTGTATTTCTTACAATTGCTCGTAGGCAACAAACATTTAAACTAATCCAATATGCGCAAAATAAAGCAAAGCTTCTTCAATTTTTACACAGATATATCCAGTTTATAATGTTCTAAAATATAGTATTAAATATCAATATACATAAGGCTATATCAGATTCTATCAGGTTTTTTATGACAACTTATTGCTTTGAAATGATATTCTTATCTCAAGTATTGATCATCATTCAAATCAAGCAGTTTTATAGCATAAGTTAGTAGTACTTGAGTTAAAATCGCACAAATCCACATTCGGGATGCGAATCACTCTCTAAAAGATGCAGAACAAACATTTGAGAGACTGAGAGTTACAGTTACTCCAGTCAGACATGAGTGGAGAGAGAGTGAGTGAGTGAGTGAGAGAGTGAGTGAGAGAGTGAGAGAGAGAGAGAGAGTGAGAGAGAGAGAGAGAGAGAGTGAGAGAGAGAGAGAGAGAGAGAGTGAGAGAGAGAGAGAGAGTATTCTGGAGTATTCTGGAGTATTCTGTGTTTAATATTTATTATGGTGTGAAAATAGCACTTTTCAAACAGAACAGCATGTATGGTATTTTGCAATTGCACACAAAACTACAGTTAGATTTAGTTTCAGGTAAAACAAACTTTTGCAAAATAAGTGAAGCAATAGCTATTGAAAATATAAAGAATACTATTTAAGCATTTGAAATAACTTTATTTGAAAAGCAGAATATTGTTATTTTTAGGTTTTATTTCCTAGTGATTTACGGGTATTGTATTTTAGAGTGTTTACAATTCTTTGATTCATTATTACGTGTGTTGTGTTGAGAGATTATATTATAAACGAAGTCATGTGATGTTATCTATGGTGTCCTTCTAAATGAATGCTCAAAGAAATGGTACTGTTTTGACTCTTCCGTCTCTTTGATGAGACGCACTTAGACTAAAACAGGACTAAAATACTAGTTTTTTATTTACTTTTTATCGGCATTTTTTTGATTAATCATTTTCTCGTGAGATTACTTCTTATATTAAGACTTTTGATGTCTTTTCTGAATAAAAACTCTTTATTTATTATCAAAAATCAAGTTTTAATACGTTTGCAATCGATTGATATCATTGGATACAGAATTTTAAACCATTACAACCAGTTTTTAATTCACATTATGTTCATTTAAATAAATAGTTAACCAAAATTATAGCATAAAAAACGTTGACAATTTATTTTATATCCATTTTCAGGTAAATTTTCAAATATCGTCAAACTATTGAGTGGTTTTGCACTTTCGCAGAACAGAATTCAAGG
>JAUJYU010000814.1:0-11121 GCA_033995675.1 Nothrus silvestris
AAAGATATAATTCTAACAATTTTTATACTGAATTTCATTTTTTTGGTTTTTTTGATAAATATACATTGCATTTTTATTATACTTAATATACAGTAATACCTCGATAGAGTGAATCGCTTGGGACCGAATACTAGTGTTCACTATAACGAGGTTTCACTATAAAGAGGTAAATTTGTATTAGTTTGTTATGATTGGGACCAAAATCCTTATTAACACTAAAGAGGATTCACTATAAAGAGGTTCAATATAACGAGGTATCACTGTAGTTATAAAAGCTTATAGTGAAAAATAACTTATAAAAAATTAATAACAGATTAAAATTTTGTTATACTACAGTATTTAAGTTATATAATGTTTTACATATAAACTTATATAATTATTAAGTATTAACACTTAATCCTTAAAAAGTATATACCTTATATACCTGTACTTAGAAATCAATTAATGTGTTTATTTCTAAATATGTTATTAAAATAATTTTTTTAATAAAAAGAATTATACAACTTTTAAATAGAGGGGCCACCCGTCGCTTCGCTACTCCGGAATTAATAAATCTATTTAAACTGTTGTCTAATATATCACTTAATCTAATCCCATAACCCGCAGAGTTAACTATAATTTAAAATTTAAAGCTCTTTAATTCTAAGCCATTGTTAAAAAGTATTATTAAAGAAAACGTTTGTTTTAATTTTAAAAAGAGTAAAAATTTTAATATATTGTTGAAAAAGCATTGTTGGCGACACACAAAAACACGGGCACACCCACAGACAGATAGACATCATATTTTTAATAATACAGTAGACTCTCGTTATAGTGAAGTCGGGTATAGTTAATCTCGTGATATAGTGAACGGTAAAAAATGTCTTCATTTGGTTCAGTCCCCATAGAGCTAATGTTAATTATCTCCGCTTATAGTGAACTCCCGTTATAGTGAACGGATTTCTCTTGCATTTGCCCGTTCACTAAAACGAGAGTCTACTGTATAGACATTCTATAATCCTATTGTTAGACTAAAATTATTTTAAAGCTTATGTTAAAACTTCATTTTAAGCTAAATTTGAAACTAAAATTATTGATTTAATGAATTAACATAACAAAGGTTTTTTGGTATAAGCTTTAAGCAAAACATTAGAATATTTATAATTTGAATTTGAATTTATAATTACAGAACTGCCAGCAGAAGAGGGTATGTATTGCTCAGCCATTCATTAGCATTGAATAATGAATGGTGTGTTATATATTGATATATACGTTAATGTGATTACCGGTACTTTGATATATAGGCAAATCTATTTGGCAACTAATTCTGGAACAATTTGATGACCTTTTAGTTAAAATTCTATTATTAGCTGCTATAATATCATTTGTAAGTTGAAGGTTGAAAGTTGAAACATTATATGCATCAACTTTTCCAATGAATAATTGAATTAACTGAATATTCTTTAGATATTAGCCTTTTTTGAAGAAAATGAAGATTCTGTAACAGCATTTGTAGAACCTTTTGTTATTTTACTCATTCTTATCGCCAATGCAGTGGTCGGTGTTTGGCAGGTATGGTATGACATGACATGACTCATGACAGATGTTTTGCGTAAAACACATTTTCATATATTGTTTATTAATATATTAGGAAAGGAATGCCGAGAGTGCTATCGAAGCGCTTAAGGAATACGAGCCTGAAATGGGAAAAGTCGTTCGTCAAGACAAACAAGGCGTACAAAAAATTAGGGCTAAAGAATTAGTTCCAGGAGACTTAGTCGAAGTGTCTGTCGGTGACAAAGTTCCCGCTGATATACGTTTAGTTAAGGTTTTATCCACTACTATACGCGTCGATCAATCGATCCTTACGGGAGAGTCTGTTTCAGTCATTAAACACAGTGAAGTCATACCCGATCCTCGAGCTGTCAATCAGGACAAAAAGAATATTTTATTTTCGGTATTTCATGAATAATAAACTTGAAAATGGAAACTATTTTAAACTATTTTAAACTATTTTAACTATTTTAACTATTTTAACTATTTTAAACTATTTTAAACTATTTTAAACTATTTTAAACTATTTTAAACTATTTTAAAACTGATTAAAACTTGTTTAGGGGACAAACATCGCTGCGGGCAAAGCATGTGGTGTTGTGATCGGCACTGGTCTCGAAACAGCGATCGGCAAAATCAGAACTGAAATGTCTGAAACTGAAGAAGTGAAGACACCTTTGCAACAAAAACTGGATGAATTCGGTGAACAATTGTCAAAAGTGATTTCTGTGATTTGTGTCGCTGTTTGGGCCATAAATATCGGACATTTCAACGATCCGGCACACGGCGGCTCTTGGATTAAAGGCGCCATTTATTATTTCAAAATTGCTGTCGCATTAGCCGTCGCGGCTATTCCTGAAGGATTGCCAGCAGTGATCACCACTTGTTTAGCTTTAGGCACCAGACGTATGGCCAAAAAGAATGCAATTGTACGCTCTCTGCCATCAGTTGAGACACTTGGTTGCACTTCAGTTATTTGTTCCGATAAAACGGGAACTTTGACTACTAATCAGATGTCAGTCAGTAGAGTAAGTCTCAGTACTTAATGTTTGTGTACTTAATTGTACTTAATTTTTGCTCCATTAAAATGGATGTATTGTTGTTATAGTTCTTTGTATTGCAAAACGTGGAGGGAAGTGATATTGAATTCAACGAATTCGAAGTGACCGGTTCTACATATGAACCCATCGGAGAGGTCTTTCTCAAAGGCAATAAAGTGAAGTGTGCCGACTATGAATCACTCTTAGAGTTGTCCACCATTTGTTCGATGTGTAACGACTCTAGTATTGACTTTAATGAATATAAACAGCATTTTGAAAAAGTCGGTGAAGCGACTGAAACCGCTTTAATTGTTTTGGCAGAAAAAATGAATCCCTGGAATTTCGACAAACGTGGACTCTCTCGAAGAGATGCCGCTCTTGTTGTCAATCATAATATTAAAAATATGTGGAAAAAAGAATTTACATTAGAATTTTCGAGAGACAGGAAATCGATGAGTTCTTATTGTGTTCCTAAACAGGCTGTAAAACTGGGTTCGGGACCCAAACTCTTTTGCAAGGTTCGTATTATTGTATTCTAATTGAAATGAACCATAAGTTGATATCCATAACTGCTATTATAGGGCGCACCAGAAGGTGTATTAGACCGTTGTTCTCATGTTCGCATCGCTGATCGTAAGGTTCCGATGACGTCAAATATCAAAAATAGAATTTTGGACATTACTCGACAATACGGAACGGGTCGCGACACTCTCAGGTGTCTCGCTTTGGCCACTCTCGACAATCCTCCCAAAATTGAAGACATGGATTTAGTGGACTCAACAAAGTTTGCCAATTATGAAGTATTGATTGCATTTGAAAGACTTTACAATAGAACTGATTATAATTGAAATGTGTTTTTATGTATGTTAGGTTAACATGACTTTTGTGGGTGTGGTTGGAATGTTAGACCCGCCGCGCAAGGAAGTGTTCGACGCCATCGTTCAATGTCGCGCAGCGGGCATTCGAGTGATTGTAATCACGGGCGACAATAAGGCCACTGCAGAAGCGATTTGTAGAAGGATTGGTGTTTTCGGCGAGAATGAAGACACCACTGGAAAGTCATTCTCTGGGCGAGAATTCGATGATTTGCCGATTAGTGAACAAAGAAATGCCGTCCGAAAAGCGCGTTTGTTTTCTCGCGTAGAGCCCGCGCACAAAAGTAAAATAGTTGAGTACTTACAAGCGGACGGAGAGATATCTGCCATGACTGGAGATGGTGTTAACGACGCGCCAGCTCTTAAGAAAGCAGAGATTGGTATCGCTATGGGATCGGGAACTGCTGTCGCAAAATCTGCCGCTGAAATGGTTTTAGCGGACGATAACTTCACTTCAATCGTGTCTGCAGTAGAAGAAGGTCGCGCTATATATAACAATATGAAACAGTTTATTCGATACCTCATTTCGTCGAATATCGGCGAAGTTGTCAGGTTTGCATCAATTCTATAATTACTCTTTGATTAAAAAGCAATTCAAAAGTTAGATAACGAAACTATATTCAACTGTGTTTGCAGTATTTTCTTGACCGCAGCGCTCGGTCTTCCCGAAGCTCTAATACCCGTACAACTTCTTTGGGTCAATTTAGTCACTGATGGTTTGCCGGCCACTGCCCTTGGCTTTAATCCCCCCGATCTAGACATTATGGAAAGACCTCCCAGAAAAGCAAACGAACCGCTCATTACTGGATGGCTATTCTTCCGTTATATGGCTGTCGGATGTATGGATTGGAGATATTGTTATTAATTGACATATAATGTAATGTTATGTTTCCCCCACTTAAAGCCTATGTGGGCGCAGCCACAGTAGGAGCTGCTGCGTGGTGGTTCATGGTGGCGCCTGACGGACCTCATCTCACGTATTACCATCTCTCACATCATCTTTCGTGCATTAGCGACGCCGAGAACTTCAGAGGCGTCGACTGCAATGTGTTCCACGACCCGCACCCGATGACTATGGCTTTGTCAGTACTCGTCACCATTGAAATGTTGAACGCTTTAAACAGGTATTCACTTTAGTTCATCAAAACTATTATCACTATTGTTGGTTTGAATATGAATTTATATGAGTTTGACTGCTATTTTATAATTACAATAATCTAACGTGCAGTCTATCGGAGAATCAATCCCTACTGGCAATGCCGCCCTGGACTAACATATGGTTACTCTCAGCGATGGCTCTTTCCATGACTCTTCACTTCATGATTCTTTATGTTGATATACTATCGGTACGAATGACCACATATTGAGTGAAATGCAATTCTAATAGATTATTAGATCTCATTATTATCTCATTAAATGTGATTTTGCTGTTTAGGTCGTATTTTCTGTCTGTCCGCTAACTGTAAACGAATGGTGGGCTGTATTGAAGATCTCATTACCGGTGATTTTATTAGATGAAACCTTGAAATTCGTGGCGCGCAAATTCATTGATGGTAATCGATCTTCAATGGAATTAATTTATTTAATAGGCTTTTGGGTTTTATACTTTTCTCTTTTGTCATGTACTTCAACCGAGTTATTTGAATTCCATCTAACAAGTGTTACATCTAAATAGTTGACGACTAATACATGTTTGTCTCCTCAAATGCATCGTTTTCTGTTCCCTTAACTCTTTAGTGTTTCGCTCAAAAGAAACTCGTATTACAAATTATTTATACAAATCTACTGTTATTATATTTCTTTTGAGCCCACACTAAAAAGTTGTATTAATGTAAACCGCTTTCGGTCTGTGATAAGACATGAATCTTATATGTAATTTAATCAATCAAAAAGTGCTAAACTTTTTTTGCCTATACCTCAACCCAAAAAAAGCTTAACTTTTAAATATAATTAGTTGAACTTATTTGATATAACAGACATGTTAATTATAATATAAGTTTATATAGTTTGTACAGTAAGTATTTCCCACATTTATCTTAACAAAAAGCTCATGAGTCGCATGTTTTTATTGGATAAGTTGTAAGTTTTAGGTTGAAATATAAGATATAAGACCTTTTTCACGATTTTGAAAATTGATGAATTTTAAACTTACAAATTATGCAGACAGAGGTTATGTAATTGAATATTTGCCTGATTAGCAAAATCCGATACATCAAACTCACGATTTGTACATTTATTCTAGATTTTAAAACAATGTTTGAATTTAGTATCATTTTTTGTACATCTAATTGAAGTTTTTTAAAGCAAATATAATCGCTTTTATTGAACAAAATTAATAATATATCCAGTATTGGAATGTGCATAACATAAACGAATTGAATTATATTTGTATTACTTAACACCATTCGTAGTAATGATAACATTATCTCTAAAAACAACTGTCATTTTTTCAAAATGCCGTTTCTGTACACTATCTTAATAAACCCTAAATGATATCGATTAATGGTTTTTGCTTCTAAATGCATGCTTTCTGACCAAAAATAGTCACTCGTTAATGACGTCTAATTTCTTTAGTTTAATAATAAAGTATTGGTAAGTGAACTCATCATTAACTGCTTAACATTTGATCTCTTATTTTAGTTTTGATTATATTTTGTTTGGCAAGAAATCCTTCTAAAGTTTTGTTTGTTTAAACGCAAGGCTTATATCCATTGCTTGTTTTCACTTTATTTATTTGTTTAATTTAATTATAAGTAATTATTTATTTATTGCATAACAACATTATTTCTAATGAGCACTACTAATAATAGACCTAATTTTTTTCCTTAGGACCTATAACTTCCTTACGACCGGTTAACTAACATTTTAACATATTATTAGTTACATTGCATGATTCGCCATTTGTAAATAACTTTGAAGACTGCATGTAAGACAAGCACCTCTTTTCCATGTTTTTCATTTTATTAATGACTGAATTAAAATTTGGCACTTACTTTATTATTATTTAATGGACTTTATTTTATTTTACTTATTGAAGAGCTAATGGCAGCCTTTTATCTATTCTTCCACAGTTGCCCCGTCGATGAACTTCAAGTAAATTTCATAAGCCTTAACGGCTCAGCCATTAACCAAAAATAAATTATGAAAACCACATCAACGCCAAACTCCAGAAAATCCATTTTATTTACAAAACCGATCATTTCTGAGTGCAATACTATCAATATATACCCAATTAGAGTATTTATTTAATTAGTGAGATTATTAATAGATTAGCAAACAGTTTGATTTGCTTCAAACATCATTTAATTATGACTTATGTCATAACATTGTTCACTCGAGACGACATTTCAGCCATACTTTTGTTTTTATTTCGCCCAATCATTGAATATCTTTCATTACAATAAGATTACACTTATGTATAACTTTATAGAGAATGTTTGTTTTAATTTCTAAACATTTATTTAGATCTTTGGGGTCTCTTTGATTGTTTATGATTACCAGAAACGAGTGAATTGAATTTGGTCTTAATTGTGATAAATGCATGAGAACCACAGATATCCGACCTAATCGTCAACAATCAAAAGACCAAACCATTAGACAAAACAAACATCAGTTTGCAATTATTGTGTTATAATCTCTTGGGAGTGATTTTCAGATTATGAAAAACAAATGTTCAAATTTAAATAATAACAAAGACAATTAAATTATTTTAAAAATTTTCATTTAAAGAGTGATCTCTACTTCAGTAAATCTCATTGCAATTGCAATTTGTTCAGTTTGGAGTCGAAGCAATGTCTCATCAGAATCTATTAATTTCTCCAGAATATTCTTGTGAATGACATAACTTAGCCGTTTTGTAGATTTAATATTTCAATTGTTAGATTAGATCATTCTTTGGAAAATTACTTCAAGTTCTAAAAATACTAAATAATGGGTTTATTTGAATCAATTTCTGCTCAATTTTATTAAATCATTTATTAAAGTTTAGTCCAAAATATAAGACGATTTATACAAATGTCAGAAACACAACTATAAGTTAACAATACTTTTGATATTGTTTTTACGATCGTTTTTCAAATTGAAAGAAGTAATGTTTTTTTGTTTTGAAATAATTAGTGCAAACAATTCTTAATTATAAGAAAATTGTGTTAAATATTGGATTTAGCGATTGGAAGGCTGTTGTGATAAAAATTAGGTTTATTTTCGCGACGATATTTGAATAGAATTGAAGTTTCTATGGTTACTTTGTTTATTATCAATAATTTATTTTAATTATATCAGTTTCTTTCGATCGTTGAATAAAATATTTTTAATGAAAGTCTTTTAACTTTTAAATGAATTTTATTAGTAAATAATAAGATAATGGCTGAAAACAGTTTATTACGCGCCGGTCTCTATATCGATGACTTGAATCGCATTCGAATTCTCGACCCGGAATTGTCGGAGAAAACTAATCAATTGAAAACCGAAAGTTCCGACTTCGTTGAAAGTAAGTCAAAGTCAGTTTAAGTAATCCCACAATAATTTAAGAATTTAAGGGAATCAGTAGTGGTGTTGTAATCACAACAAATCGAGTGAAGGCATTCCCCTCTCACAAAAATGAAAGCGGGTTCACAGACTCACCATATCTATCGATTTTAGAGTTTATTGTATGATAAGCGCTTGTGTGCGCCGATTGCGAATCAAATTTGCAATAATACATTTTTTACAAACTTTTCAACCATAAACATAAGATCTGTACTTTTCTAAACACAAAACTGGTCTAAGATTTTAAAATTGAGACTCGTCTTAAAACCTAAGATAAACTAAAAGCTTTACTACTTTTTTTGCTTCCGCCTTTTGTTTTAAATAATATTTATATAATATATTATAATATTTAAGATATCAACTCTTTAATACTCAAACAGTTGGATTTACAAGTATTAAAGTACATGTTTACGCAAGTGATACTGACATTGTATATCACATCTACAGAAAGATTTCTGTAACTTATAAATTAACTCTTACACTGCACTAAGAATTGTGACAATTTTTGTAATTTTGGTCGAATTTATAGAATTTTTTGGACATTTCAGAATTGTACACATTATATCTAATTTATTACTGCATTTTAACCAATTATGTAATAAGACATCAAATTGAATAAAATTGAGTTAAAATCTATAATATTTATTTATTTATCCTAAATATATCACTTAAACTGCATTTGTTTCTTCAAAATATTAATAGCTTATACTATTAGTAGTGTATTCTATATGTATTTAGTGGAGCTTCCGTTTAATTTTTTGACGAAATAATATTGCAGATATCTTGGTCTACATTTCATTAGAATAATCTCAAAAAATAAAGTTTATCGAAAAATTTGTTTAAATTCTGTGAGCATTAAATTTGTTTAAATTCTGTGAGCATTAAATTTGTTTAAATTCTGTGAGCATTAGAACAAGTCTAGTCAGCAATTTTCAATGGAGCGAAATTTCAAGCAATAATTTATTTTGAATGGCGTGAAAATATCTTTTATAAAAATATTTATTGTAGAATATCTTAACCTTTGGGACATAATATAGTTTTCGAAACAACGATCAAAAATTGTATTTGGGACTTTAAGCGCGGCTGGCAATCATTTAAAGATGAACCACATTCAAGTAGACCAATCACTGAAAATCTTGTGCGCTTTAGTAAAGCAATAACCGCAGACCCAAAAGTGACACACGATTAGTTAGAGGAGATATTGAAGATAAGTGCCGCTTAATTTCAAACTATTATCCATGACCATCTCATCTCTACAAAGCGCACCGCTTCGCACAATACGGCAAACTTGACCTCACAATACATGACCGAAAATAAAATGAAAACTATTCCTCACTTACTTTATTGACCAGATTTAACAATGTTAACAATGTGCGTCTACTGGGTGTTCGTTGGGTCAAAGAAAAAGTTTCGGGAACTTAAATCCGAGTCAGAAATCGAGTTAAATGAGACGAAAAACGACCATTCTAAAATGCCCTAAGGGCATTTGGAAAAGGGCATGGCTTTAGATGAACAAATTTTTCGATAAACTTTATTTTTTTGGATTATTCTAATGTAATGTAGGCCAAGATATCTGCAATATTATTTCGTCGAAAAATTAAAAGGAAGGAGCTCTACTAAATACATATAGAATACACTAGTATAAAGTTCTTAATAGTGTTTGGACTGTAATATTTAATTGGTATTTCACCAAATTTAAAATTATTATACATTAGTCATTATTATACTATGACATTAGTTACATTAGTTTAACATTATAACAAATATTGGGAATAAGTTATTTCTAACGTAAATAAAATAATTTTTAATGAGATATTGAGTTGCTCGATACCCTAAAATCTTAAATATTACTCTCACCCATGTATAAACCGCACCTTCAATTTTCAGAAAATACACACTTTTATACTTTCAATGGCTCGATCTATGCTGTGAATGGAAATTAAATATGACTAATATCTCAATAACCTAAAATAGATCATTTTTCCAAATTGGATATTAGTAATAACTATGATAACTTTGGTCACCAATTAAATTTTAAAAGAATACCATATATTTGCAAAATTTGAGAAGGGAATTTTATATTAAACAATCCGAAATATATTTAATTCAATTATGTTTATTGCTTATAATTAAGCAGTTAATTAAGAACACTTCCTCTTCCTGAATAACTTTCATGGATCACAATATTTCCTTAAGACAGAGTTTGAGAACAGGTGATGACTCTGGTGTATACAATTTGATCGTATACTATAAAATGATTTACCATATTATTGTAAAATATTACAATTTTAAAGATTTTATAATTTGATATGATTTTAATATAAAATTTGTTACAGTATTGATTCCAAAATCTTAAATCTTAATTTAAAATGTTTAATTTTCATATAAATGATAGCATTTGATAGATTTATTTCAATTCCAGAGACTCTGCAGTTTCAAAAAATTGTCGATAATTTTGTTAATGTTATCGATAAACTCGCGAATGTTGTGGAAAAGGAAAAAATTAAAGTAAGATTTATGATTCTGTATACATTCTTTACTTTATTCAATGAATTATTAGACAATAGCATAAGTACAGCAGTGAACTCAACTTATATCTTATAATCTTTAGTTATGCGGTCCAATAAATTTAATTAATGTGTTTTTAATTTTAATTTAAACACAAACGCATTATATATCTATCATTTTAATGAAGTTTTATGTTAGGAATTTAAAAAATCGAAGCCTTACTAATAATTATTATCCAATGCGTTCTCCAATGCATTATCCAATGCATTGATAGGCTGTGGGCTCGAGAAATCTTTTGAAGTCTTTCGAAAAGCAACACAACTCTGATAAACAACAATTGCAAACATTAATAAAGGAAAAGAAACAAGAGTTGGAAAGGTCTGTATAGCACTCAAGATAAAAATGTGTTTATTGGCGAATAGCAATTGTATAATAAGATCTAACATTACATTTTCTTATCACTCACTTTGATTTTTATACTTTGTTTGCGAATTTGTCTATAAGTTATAAACAGAGTCTAAACACAAATAAATATTTCGAACCAAATATATAAGAAATGGACACATTTTAGAATGAATTTCAGTATAAATCGAAGAGAAAAATAATAAGATAAAATTTTAATAAAACAAAAATACATT
>JAUJYU010000815.1:0-11118 GCA_033995675.1 Nothrus silvestris
GTTTAGTTATTTCTCATATTCGAAAAAATTTTAGTCGAAATTGTGATTTCAAAAAAATAATTGTCGAAAATATGAATACGAAAAAATCTAATCGAAATTGTGATGTCGAAAAAATGCGATGTAGCCATTACACAACTTAAAATTGTCTTACAATTATCAGTAGAATTCTAGTCAATTTTTTCAAAAGAGATATATTAAACAGTAATATAAAATAACAGTGTTATACACGATAACTTTTTAACTTATGAAAATATATCATATTCTATTAAAGTTCAACAAAATAGTCTTCTTTATCTGTAAATCAATTTATTAATAATTGACATCAAATCAAATAAATATACAAAAATTGTAGTCGAAAGTATACTATCAATGATTAATAGGAAAAACTATTCTCAATTTTAAAAAACTTTATCAATGATTAAAAGGAGAAAATATTCTTAATATTGATAATACTTATCAATTACTTTAAGGTTAAAATTTTATTAATATTATTTAAACAGCATTTCGATAAGAGTTTTGCAGTTAAGTATATCGCATGAAAAAAGATTGACTAGAATTCTACTGATAATTGTACATTTCATTACTATAGAAACATATTGTGAGAACATATTTGCGAAATAAACTTTTTTTCATACAAAATATAAATACTTTGAGAATAAAATAAATATTTCAATATCGCTTTTATTCAACCCATCATTCATTATTACTAAATTCGTATTAAATAAATATTATAAAATGCAATCTAACAATTAATTGAATTGAATAATAAAATAGTCAGCTAATTATTTAGCAAATCATCATTACGTGATGTTTCATATTAATTAATTTAAGTAAATAAACTTTTTTACAATAAAACCTCTTTCATGAAAACTATTATTCTTATTATTTAAGGATTTCTTAATCAAACTTTGAGTAAAGAGTCATAATTAAATTTGAGGATCATTTCATCCTTAGTTTCAAAGCTGATTATAAAAATTATGTAAAAAATATTATACATTAATTATTTATTAATAATTGCGGTTTCTATATCTCTCTGGTATACTTAAATGATATACGTTTGCATTTAATGAAATTTTTTTAATTACGAGAATATATTGTAACTAAAAATAATGATAATTATTCCAGAGTTTAATACATAGCAACAGATGTTTCTCAAACAATTTTTTGTTTGAAAAGCGAAGCCAACAAAAGTTAATCAAAAAAATGCTAATAAGTTTTTGTGACTCTCTTTATTAAGATTTGATGTATCAAATGATTAGCAACATTTGCTTTGCTATAATTAAATTTTTTCTTATTGTAGTGATAATCGCTTCAATGGTGATTTGGGCCCTACTATTGTCTCAGGTGTTAAATGGTTGGGACAGTGATAATCACAATAGTATTAGTGGTTCAGCAAATAATGAAACCAAAAAATCCAAAGTATGGTATATTACAAATACTTGCATACCTGAATTGCTCGCATTTGTCGGCTTAATAGCAGTATTGTTTGGCGATCGATACTGGTCTCAAACAAGTGGTCTTATTTTATCCATATTTTGGATTAATGATCATCAAAGAGATCCAGAATTATTCTATTACGGAATGCCTCTTAATGTTAGTGGTCATGCATTACATCTCTCGGTTTCAGTTTTATTAATTATATTTGGATTTATTGCACATTTTCCTAATTATTATACAGAACCGTCTCGTATTGTTAACACACCTGATGTTCCTTTATATCCAATTCGAAATCCTAAACATAATAATAGATATTAAATTAATAAATAGCTCGGCTACCGCACGTTAGTTCGAATCTCACATATTCGAATCCCACGTATTCGAATCTCATGTGTTCGAAAACCTGTTTTCATTGACCCTTATTTAATGACAAAATAACACTAACTGACTCTTATTGTGCTATTTAGCACAAATAAAATGTTAATTTGCGATTTTAGAAAGTTACAATTTTATTTATAACTCGTAACTGCTGTATAACCAATGTATATCAAAATAACCAACATTTCAAAAAAGTTCTAATATCTCAAATAGGGCTGCGCTACCGCGCGGGAGCCCTCTAACCTACCCTTATCTAACTTAACCTTTCACTAATGGATTTAATTTTAATTATTAAAAAACCAAATAAAATTAACATTACATCTATAGGCTTACAGCAGAATAGAAGAACAGGTTAAAACAGTTTTTAGTTAATTAGGGAAAGGAAAACAGGTTGCTAACACTTCAGATTCGAATGCGTGAGATTCAAATGAACGTGCACACGCCATGAGCTCAATTCATATTCTTATTGGTTTATTTTTATAAACCATAATATTGTTAGTAATTGACAAATCTTGAATTAAATTATGTTGTCTTATATTGTATTTTAAACTTATTCTATTTAAAAAAAACTATGCAAAATGTTAAACAATAAGATTTTTATTTCAATTAGTTTTTATGTAAATAAATCTCAATTTGTAATAAAGAAGGAATACATTAAAGCTTGAGATAATTGAAGAAGTATTGCATAAAGAATAAAAATGTTTGCTTTTCAATAATGTTGATGAGGAAATACGATGCAAATGTTGTGTCGCATAGAAATTGCTTCTTATATTGAAAGTGGCAATCAGACATACAGAATTGGCAGTGGTATCTTTTTAACCCTTTTAATTGAAACTTCTATTAATAGCTACAGTATATATGAGTTGCTATGGGTGAAATTTATTAAGATGCTTATTTCTGAAAAAATTTCAATAATTAACATACATTGCAAAATGAATTGTAGTTGCAAATAAATTCATGCAACATTCAGTTCATATAAAAATGTTGTTCATATAAAACTGTAAGAAAAATTTTAAATATTAATCTATACAGTACAGTACAGACGAGGACAATATTCCATTCCTCTCAGCTCAATAGTAATTTTGATAAGACTTAGAATTTATTACAATATTTTTTAGTCTTATCAAAATGATTATTGAGTTCAGAGAAATGGAATATTGTCCTTATCTGTACATTATTCTCAATGTATGAAAATGTTTATTCTTTCTTTCGTATTATTAATTGAGAAATACATAAAAAACAATTTTCAAAGAAATTAATGTTTTTGGTTAATCTACTTTAGCTTTACTAAGTTTTTCTAAAGATTAGTCAATTGAAAGTATCTACAGGTGAATAAAGCAATATTGTATTAGTCTTCCATTGCATTACAACCTAAAATTAAAGCAAATGCCTGTAAATTCTCAATTTATTTCTTTCAAAGTTTATTTAATTCTGAATTAAGAACTGGATCTTTATTTATTGTTAAAAAATTGACAGTTGTGATAGTGAGAGCACTGATCAAACACGTCCACAACATTTCACTCTTTGAATGCACGTCAAAAATTAATATACTGTGCAATGAGAGAGTCGTGTGGTGTTTAATTTTATCACAAATATCTTACCATATCTTTAGAATACTCAGGATTTATACTATCAATTAATCAGTATTTAAATCTTGTTTGGAAAATCAGTTATTTAGGACAATAATAACATATTTTGAGAGTCAATATTTCAAAGGGAAACATAAATTAATAATTAGGTTAATAATCAGTTTAAGAAACATTAGTGCAATATAATAAGCAAAATTTTTTCTCTTAAGATGTTATAAGTTACATAAGACATCTATATTTATTTTAGAGTTTTAACTCAATATACAGTATTTATTGATTTGTCTAATGCTTCTCACTATATTAACAATAGCTTAAGGCATTTTTGGTGATATATACTGTATAAAGCACTTAAATTTTTGTTTGTTATCATTTGGCTTAAGGAAAATGGAAAGAAACAGAATAAAATGCTACTCCAATTTGCCACCAAAACTATCGGATGCAAACACAAATATATTTGGACAAAATTATGATATTTTGTGTTGTGTGATATTATATTTTTATAAACAATTTTTATATTTCTTCTTATCACAACACTTGCTTTTTAAGCATTTTTACTAATTCCAGACGCGTTTTGAGTCCATGACTGAAACCTCATCATCAGTGGCAGACATTTTCAACCAACTTATACTAACATATCACACAACAACATACCACACAACATAAGAAATCAAAAACTATATCCATTTTATCATTTGTGGGATGCGAAGTATTGGAAAATATTTTTTGTTAATTCATTTTATTCTGAACGCCTTATCTTTTTTGTGAGAATCTTTATAATTAAATGACTCTTAACCCTAACCTCTTCCATGAATATTTTTTTGCCTCTTTTTTTATAGAACATATTTATTTTAATAATTAATTTAATATGAAAAATATATTAAAATTAATTTCTTGAATATTATGTTGATTTAAATATATTCCTAAATTTAAAGTTAAAAGTTTATAATACTCTATACCAATGATGCTCAACTCATTGATGTTATAGTGCCAATTTTACTAAAAATCGTGCGCAGGATGCCCAAGTTCAACCGAATTAAAGAGGATGCAGGAAGAGGTCAAATGGTGAATTTGCCTTCAAACCTCAGGGGGTGTATAATTTTATAAGAATTTACATCTTTTTGTAGGGGTACCAAAGGGACCCTTATCATTTTATTGCTTTTAAAATTTTCGCAGTGTAAACCATTTTGGCTATACCCCTTTTCCATCTCTGATTGCGTGATAACCGTATGCCTCAAAATCAAGTATGATTTGCTTCAATTAATAAATCTCATAGTTGTATTAAGTGTGTTTCATTCTATGTAGCATGTATAAATTTATATAAATAAAGTAAGTTTAAGATAATTTGGAAATCTTGTAAGGTTCTAGTAAGATCTTATATAAGTTGGCTAAAGATTCTTTAAGGTCCATAAGCAAAGTCCCATTATTAAAGCTATGATAAGTAAAATCTTATAATTTATGCTAAGCTTCACAGTAACTGTTGATGAGCCCATATGCTATTATTAATATAAAAAGTTAAAATATATGTCTTATAGTTTAATAACATTAATAACAAATTCTATGAAAAAATAAATTACTTTTTATCCTTAAAATATCATTTTTTAAAATCTCGAGTGCCATATCTTTACAAAGACTTGCAGACTTGGCACGCGTGCCGCGTGTTGGGCATGACTGATTTAGACTATAAGGTTTTTGAAGGAGATTTTTATTAGGTTCGTTATATCGAGATTCCATTGTATATATAGTATATGTGGCGATTTTCTGTATGCCTTACTAAAATTTTAGGAATAATAAATATTAGAAATTATACTTGTCGTAAGTCTGTTATTTAGAAACATTATATTATAAAAAAAACTTATTTTAAACTATAAATACTAATCATGAATGTGTTTAATGCAAGAGTACATTAAAGCATAATCTGGATGGAGGGCAATGTTAGTTTTATTTTTTATATCTTTGACGTCATATTCACTAAACGAACCAAAAAAATTATACGTGAAGCCTTCGGACTTATCATTAGATTGATTATTTCATGAATATCTCATTACATATCATTTTTAATATTTTGGATTTTTGGTATATTACGTGTAATCGGAAAGTCGCCAAAAATCTCTACAATATTGTGAATTTCAGTGATGAGGCAATTGAATATCTTTTATTTTTGTTAAGCAAATAAGATATTGAATCAATTCTGTTAATTAGATTTCAATTGCAATACAATTTGATTTAATGAAAAGAAAAAAACATTTAAATTATGTAAATATTAATTGAATTCACACAATTCTTATTGAAAAAGTTTAACAGCAAGAAAATTAAAATTTTTTTGTAGGCATTTATTTTGAAAAAATAGGCAAAATGTGAAAGAATTCACTTTGAAAGAAGCCTTAGGCCATAAAGCAAAACATGGCAATGAAGAGACTGAAAGAGAGAATGAAAATATTTTCTCGATTTGCTTCAATTTGGACCCATTTGAAAGCATAAGTTTGACTGAAAAAATTGAATTTCGTAATCAATACTATAGAGTTTGCTATTTTAATATATATTATTTACTTTAAACTTATTTACTGTTAAGGAAGTGACAAAACTATTATAGGAATATTTGTGAGTCAACTAAAATTTTTCTATTAAGAGTTAAGCGATAATGTACTCATTCAAAAATGTCAGGAAATTTAGTTTGAAATCTCTATTTATGCTAAGCAAACGTGAAAGAAAAGTACAGTAAAACCTCTCTATCTTAAACATACAGTTAAGTAGTTTTGAAAAAAGTAAAAAACAAGCCCTGATTTGCTATGATTTGAAAAAGCACTTAACGTGGAGTTGAAGATAGAGAGGTCTTCACAGTAAGAATAATATGTGGCACTTTATATTACATAAACTTTTTGAATATATACAATATATGTCTAATATATATATTGATACAAATTATGTCTAATGTCTAATGTCATGACGTGTTTAAAAAAATTCCTGAGAAATGAAAGTATAAAAAAAGAGGAACAACACAAACTCAAATGCTAGCACGTAGTGGTTCTGTAATGCACTGCATGGCCGTTAGCAATGCTGCCGTTGGATGTGGTGCTACTGATTTTGCTGCCTTTGCTTCCATCAGAAGATTGCACAGAATTGCCTTTACTATTGGTATTGCAGTTATCACTGTTGAACTGCTTATCGCTACAGTTGTGCCCACATATAGACACTTCTCTAAGTAAATTATCTGCGTTTGAATATTCGTCGATTTGATCGATATCGTAGTTGTCTTCGTAATTCTGCGCACTTATGAGTTCCGGCTTTTCGGGAATAGCTATTGTCCGACTCAGTGGGAAAAAATGTACATCAGAGTCATCACAATCAGATATTAAATCTTCCTCTATATTCACTGCTTCTGAAGAGGGTTTTAATGGCATTGAAAGTTCGTCGTGTATTGACGTCAACGAAGATTTTTGTTTTAATTGAGTTTTATATTTATTATAATAACTAACTTTATAAAAATGTTCATTCGTGTCATTTAATAACATTTCAATCACATCAATAAAATTGGGTCGACTTTTAGGGTTTCGACTCCAACAACGGGCCATCAGATCCCACCTAATTATTAGAATTTCATCAAACAATTTAATATCAATTAAATTTATAAATATATAGCTAATCATACAATTTTTCCGGACAATTTTCCGGTCTCTGCATTTTTCCGCCGTCGACCACATATTTAAGAACGGCTTCATTGGACAGTCCTTGATATGGTTGCGATGCAAGCGTTGCCATTTCCCAGAGAACCACTCCATAAGACCAAACATCTGAATAAGTAGTGAAGACTCCATCTTTGAGTGATTCGGGAGCCATCCATCGCACAGGCAATAGACCTTTACCTCCCTTTCGATAATAATCGGTTTCGTAAATATCTAGTCATTTAAATCACAAAATTAGGCCAACTCAGAGTCAAACTTATAGTCAAACTTATAGTCAAACTTATAGCACCTCTAATACATACATTAGTGTATTAAAGGTACGAAACAAAACAACAACAATAAACCCTTATATATTAAAAGTAAAGTATTATTTTCTATCGACTGTTTTATTATTTCCTAAGTCCCTAAGTATTATTTGCTGTATATTCTCGACAATGTGTTGAATGTTTCGGATTTGAAAGAATGAAATATGCCTGACCTCTAGTCATCCCGAAGTCTCCAATTTTGACAGTGAGATCCTCTGCAACCATACAATTACGGGCCGCTAAATCTCTGTGAACGAACTTTCGAGAAGCTAAATAAGCCATTCCGTCAGCGATTTCTATTGCCATTTGTAAAAGTTGAGGCAAAGTTGGAGGTTTTGCGTTCGGATTTTCCTATTAATTAAATCAGTGATCCGTTAAATACTTCAATCCGTGGTTTAATTAGTCAATTTAGTTATATTTAATTAATCAATTTAGTTATGTTTAATTAATCAATTTAGTTATATTTAATTAATCAATTTAGTTATATTTAATTAATCAATTTAGTTATATTTAATTAGTCAACTTAGTTATATTTAATTAATCAATTTAGTTATATTTAATTAGTCAATTTAGTTATATTTAATTAATCAGTTTAGTTATATTTAATTAATCAATTTAGTTATATTTAATTCTCAATTAATAATACGACTAAAGATAATTACCTCATTGTCCGGCCTGTGTATCCTTAAATAGCTTCTGAGATCGCCGTTTGACATAATCTCCATCATTACATAGACCGGGTGTCCGACCGATACAATACCCAATAATTTGACGACATGATGACAGTCCACAAAAGATCTGCGATTGTTTTAAAAAGTTAATAAACAACAAACACGAATATCAAAGTAATTAATTACTTCATAACATCTGCTTCTTGAAGGAAATCAATACGTTCTCGAGGAGACGCGTGTTCGTTGACTGTCTTGACGGCACACCTGAGCGCCTCCTTATCCTTCAAGTACTCGCCCTCATAAACCATCCCAAACGAGCCCTGTCCGAGTTCTCTTCCAATATTGACTTTTTCTCTCGGAACCTCCCAATAAGGGTCGGGATCGTAAGCTTTATTTAGAGATTACCATTATTTAGATTAAGTTATTATAATTTAGAAAAAAGTCATTAATCTTACCTAAACCGGCACTGATATACTCGGGATTAACGGAAACGTAATCCAAAACTGCCTGATTTTTTTTGTATTTGAAATACAATAATCCCGTCAATAACACAAACGAAACACTGACCACCGCTGCGACCGGAATCACGATATAATATACTAAAAAAAACGGCGGCGGCGCTAAAAATAACAAACAATCCAATGTTTAAATACATTTTAAATGAATGCGTCAATTAATTTGAAATAAGTGAAGACTTACGCTGTTCGGGAACAATAAAATACAATGGTTTGGTCCAATTGCTCCAACTCGCGAGTGAGTGCGTCCGCAATCGCAGTGAATAATTTCCAGGCGAGAGATCATAGAGAACGTGTCCAGAGTTTTGTTTTATGTATTGTTCTCTTGTAATGCAGACGGGAGTCGAAGCATGAATTGACTGAATTGGAAATCAAATAAAATTCAGGCCTGATTTTAAAAATTTAATCAAATCTAACCGATTCTGTTGACAATTTTCTATATTCAATATGATAAGAAACAATGAATCCATTTGGAGCTATGGGTTCGTCCCATTTTAGACTAATTATTGGACTTTCATTATTGGAAGTATTATTATCTGTCATTACAATTACAGAAATCTCATCGATATCATCGGCACCGCCTTATCAGAAAAGATATATTTTTAAAAAACTCTATAAATATGATTTTATATAGTAGTTTATGATAGTATTACACATACCAAGTGGTAGAGTTCTTGCAGAGGTCATGGCTTTTAAACTACAAGAATTGTATTTATCTTTTTGGTCCTGTTTGACGCTATGACACGCTCTGACTTCAATTGTATATTCGGTAAAATGACTTAAATTTGGAATAATTACATATTTGCTATTATAGACGGTGTGCTGGAAATATTGATGCGGCGGAGGTGTAGTTGTAGGAGCAGTTGTAGAAGTCGATGTCATATTTGTATTCGATTGAGTTAAAATTTCAATTGACTGATCTGTTCCACTCATTGATATTTCTCGCTTTTTCCTTTCATGACTTTCATTAGAACTTCTAATAACAATTAAATCAACAGTTAATCAACTGATAGATTAAAGTAAACATTTTTCCAACCTTTTAACATATATGGAATTTATGAGATAATCTTCAAAACTGATGCGTCGCTCAACTTCTGAATCGTCGTCTGTTATTGAAGTCTTTTTACACGAACAGCAAATTTCATTATCTTTGTCGACGACATCAGTAGAATCTGTTGTGTTTTTCTTCCAATGATCTGTTTTGGACTCTTCTTCTGGAATCATCTTTTTTGCCGCGTCGTGAGTGACAGCTGTTTATAATAAGACAAACATTTTAAGTCATATTCCATTAGTATTTCACAAATTTAAAAATTGTATTAATCTTTATATGAAATAATATTATGAAAGCAGTTATTGTCAAATAGTTTTAAAACTTACGTTCGAGACAATAATTTCTTTGATTAATAAAGTCGGGATCTCTAATTCCGGTCACCTTATAATGAGTGACTTCTCCATTGAGACGACTCGGCTCTTCCCATTCTATCATTATTTCTGAAGATGTCTGTGGTCTCGCATTTAAACTTCTCGGTTGAGACGGAGCTGAAAACATATTAAAAGTTTTTTAAATCATTATAAAAATAGTGAAATCAATGTTGAATTTGTTTAAAAATGTGTTTCAGAATATATTTAAAGTAATTGAATAAATATTTGTGTAAATAAAATAACATAATATTTGAATTATAATAATACTCACTGTCGGGTTCAGTTTTGAAATAAATGATTTCACTTTGAGCGCCTTTCTTTTCGGATGCGATGGTATATGTTTTCATATATAACGCGTATTGAGTATAAGGTTTCAATTGCGGAAGAATATGTATTAATTTGTCTGCGGTGTCTTCAATGGCTTCGTAGTCATCAACTTTCCATACATTAGTAGAACAGGCGTCGCGACCATCAAAAATACTAACGTTTTGATACAATCTAATGTGAAAACAAAAGTAATTAACTTCAAAGTTGCCATAGTTTTCAAGCATTAGAATTTACGTTTCTCTATAATAAATAAGGTAACCCAGAAGTGATCTCTGGTCATCCATTTTTTTCTTAAAATTTTGAAATTGAATTCCAACCATATCTGATTTGATTTTCCAGATCCCGACCTCAAGCGGAGTCACTTCACAGGCGACTTTGTCTCCATTCGAATGGGGGGACACGTCGTGTGCATCCCAGGGAGTGGTTGGCATATCAGGCATTTCCACATAGTTTTGCATTTTTTCAATTTTGTTTAAACATAATTTTGGATTCATATGAAAAAACATTTTTCCTTTACTTAATTTCAAGGGTTTATTAATTGGAAACGAACTGTTTTCATCCCAACTCCACAAGTCTTGTAAGTTTGGATTATCCAAAACAAGTAGAGAATACCTATAGAAATAGAAATTAGACCCAAAAAATAAAAGATGAATGGAATTAAATGGTAGATAACATACATATTTCTCTCTAAGTTATTTCCGTGAATAACTCTCAGCTTTTTAAAGAAGTTCAAAGTGATTAACGGGAAAGAACGGGCGACTTTCAAAAAGCCATTAATCTCTTCGAGTTGTTGT
>JAUJYU010000816.1:0-11116 GCA_033995675.1 Nothrus silvestris
TATGAAGTGTGGGTTGACGGGGGGGGGGGGACTGACGAAAGTGCTACTTTTGCGTTACATAATAATTATCTATTGGTTAATACCTTTTGAGTCCTTTCTGAGTCGCGCGAGAATGACATGACTTCTAAACTGAATATAAGACGAAATTCCGAATACAATGATTCCAATGAAATGATTGGCTGAGAAAAAATCACCCAAATTGACGACTATTTCGGTCAACCCTTGAAATAAAATAGATATTAGCGGCTGACCAGTGGTCAGTTTGGTTCTAACCTCTGGTGGGCGCGAATTCAGGCGCTTCGGCTAAGAGTGAAAGACCAACTCCGAAGTAGAAGGAAAAGCCGGTCAAGTAGTGGATGAGATTCATCTTCCCGTCGGCCGAAAAGATGGACAGTTGAGTGCATTCATAGAGTCGTCGACTCACTTGAAATTGGATCAAAATCACGGCCAAAATCACGGACTCGGGATTTACTATAAGTGAATGCATGCGTTACTTTGAGAGTGTGCGACAATGCGTGAGACATACCTGAGGCGCGTCTGTGTTGGCCCACAAATGAGTCCAACAGGACTTCTATGATTTGTGGAACTTTTGTTCTTAAGATATAAACTCTGAAGACTGACCACGAAAGTAGACAATAGAAAGTGCACGCGAACACATAGAAGTGGTAGAACCACCTGTTGTAGGGGTGGGCGGGGGTTAAAAGAGGAAATTGTTTATAATAGTTGTTTAAAATCGATTTTAAGATAAAAAGTTATTAACAAAAAAAAGATTAAACTTTTTTTTGAATCGATTAATAGTTAACTTGTTTATATCGCTTTCGATAAACTCATATCTGAAATCACTTTCAAATCATTAATAATTTAATAGAAATGATATGTAAATCAATTTTTTTATAATAAAAAAAGTTTACATAACTTTTTTAAATAATTAAAAGATTTTTTTAATCGAGTTTTTAATTAAATTCTATTTATAAACAAATATTTCTTATCTTAAGGAAGTATTAAAAGTGATTAAAAACTATTTTAAGCAAATAAATAATGGAAAAAGAGCTATACTTTTTAGGGATTTCAATTTTGTGTAGCTTTTTTATTTTATTCTCCAGAACTTTGGTCTCCGCTGTTTTGCCGTATCTGAAGATGCGTTGAAGCGCTTCCGGTACGAAACTGGAGTAGTAGAGGGTGAGAATGCCGAAGAGGGACACAGAGGCCGAGAAGGAGATCCATTCAGCCCACAACAGGTTGGACGCGATCATCACCAATGCTTAAATATATACACAATTACTAATATACACAATATATGATACGCAAATATGATTATATGAATGCTATGTTATTGAACTCCACTTTTGAGATATAAATCTCTTTTTGCACTTTTAAATAATAATATTTTTTATTATTAATTAATAATTAATTAATTTAAAACAATTGACTAAATAATTAGGATTTAAATAGAATTTTAAACAACACTTTAAATTGAGTCCACATTTCGATTGAAGCAAAAGTAAAAAAAGGCTTTTCACAGGTTTTTCGCCCGAACAATAAACTTCTCGATAACTATTGTTCCGCAATATTTGTCGCGTAAAAAAATAAAATTCTCCAGAAATGACTCCAAAGGAAAGCGATTATGAACTGAACGAACTCTAAGAGCGCGACAAAAATAGAGACTTGAAATACATTAACACACATTCAGTTGAAAAAAGTTTTTTAAAGAAAAAGTTCTTAAAGAAGTTCTAAACGAGAGTACAAACAACTCGAAGAGACGAAACCACTTCTCATAACCAGTTTTAGTAGTGAAACACGTGTTTTTTGGGCAGTGATTCAGGTCAGCCTTCGGTCTCAGCATTGACTCACTTTTCGCATGCGTGCACTTTATATATCACATCTTTTGATCGAAACTTTTTCCCGAAATCAGTATTTCATCGAATATTTCTATAAATAATTTTATCGCAAATATTTTCGCAAAACATTAGAAGTCATTCATGAAAGAGAAGGCATTTATGGAAAGTATTTATAGCTTTCATTCATTACATAATAATTTTTGCATTTGAGAAGAGAAGGAGTGCTTAGAGAGAAATGAAAACGATTTGCTTTTATTTTTATTTTTAAATTGGGGTCAATTTGTGGCTCTCTTTCAACAGAACCGGTCTTAAGGTTCCCAAATGTATAAAAGTGTGTTATTTTCATTAAATTAATTTCTAAAAATTGGTATTAAATAACTCTAAATTAAATAAATGAGTACGACACTAGCTTTGGTCACTTTTTTATAGCCTATTATTACGTCTGACTTCTGAGTTTTAAAGTCTTATAAAAGTTGAACAAAACATAAAGAAATAAATTTTATGCATTTTTTTATCAAAAATTTTTTTTTAATGTATATCTTTTAACGGAAACTAAAAATTAAACGTTTGAACGTTAATCAGAAATGAAGTGATACTACTTTTCATTCATATATTAATTGCGAAAAAAGTATACAAAATTATTTCCAATGATTTTTGCTATAATTGAATGCCATTGAACTCAAAATGCCTTTAATTGGAGTAAAACATAGTTAAGTATTAAAGGAATATATTATAACTGTGTTAACACTTGAACAACACTTAAATCAAAATCTTATCACTAATTAATTAATTTTCATTAATTATTTGAAACACATTTGGCTCTCAAGAACTTAATTTGTAATTTTTCAAAGCGATGGTTTTTAAGGTTTTGATTAATTGCAAAAAAAATAAAATAAATGAAAACTTTAATAAAAAGCTTATAAAATATAATTTGAATGACAATAATCTAAGGTGAGGGTCAATGACCGCTAAAATAGGTCACTCAGTGTTTGCCCATTATAGCCATTATTAGCATTGCTTACATTCTTATTATATGAATGAATAGTGAGTTTTAAAGCTAATGCCATATCAACAGAGACTCATTTCCACGCATTTTAATATACATTACAGTAGATATACAACTATTGCGATTATTTTTAGTGATAAGCATAAGTAGAACTTTGAAGTATTGTTGAAAAAGTATATAATAAGCATGTTAAACTTTAAAAGATGTATTGTCCTCATAGATTTAACCATTTTAACCATAAACACTCATTCAGTTGTTTTAAAGCTTTAATTTTTAATTATAAAATCATATAAGATATTAATTATATTGAGACAAATTCAATGATAGCATATTTTATATTTTACACCTGTTTTAACTAATTTCACTTCATTTTTAGATAAAATAAAACCGGTATGTGTTGACCGACTCTTATTTGGTCTAAATTATTATTAATATTAAATTGTAAAACAATTACTTTTATACTGTACAGTGACATCTCGTTACAGTGAGCCTCTTTATAGTGAATCCTCGCTAGTGTTAATAATGATTTTGGGTCCCAATCATAAAAAGTTAATACAATCTTACCTCTTTATAGTAAACACTATAGTTCGGTCCCCAGAGATTCACTCTATCGAGGTATTACTGTTAATACTTGTTAATTTCAATTTGTTAATTTTTTTATATAAAAATATTGTTCTTAAACATTACATTTTCTAAGTTTAAGCCAATTAAAAATAATGTTTATGCTCCAAAATTGATTAGGAATAAATGTTTAAGAATAATTATAACAAAAATTATTCCAAATAATAGACATAGAAAAAATAATTTATTTTTTAAATATTTGATAAAATATTATCAACTCAAATAATGAAGTTTACCCAAAACACACTGACAAGTAAATGGCTGGGTAGAGATATTTAAGTATTATTTACAGTTATATACTTTATTAGATTATTATATTATAAATATGTAATATATTATTATTACAACAATATAATTAAAATTATAACAACTTTAAATCTATTGATGGACAGGATACTCTTGTGCAAGCTACGGGTTATACTACTAACGAAATTTTTACTGATTTTTCAATAATTAAATTAATCATATCTCCTCTCAGCCATGGTATTTTTGAAAAATTCTTTTAGCATTCGAATCTACTCTTCATAAGCTTCAATTTGATACCATATTTGGTACTTTAATAGAAGTTCCCTTTGGATTAAGTCCTTTTAATATAGATTCAATATCTGATCGATGTATTGAGTTGAACAAATGTTGATACATGTCTTTGTCATGTCATTTACCTAATCCTTAAAAACTGAAATTACAAAAGCTATAATATGTGATCTTCAGACCGCGGATAAAAAAATAAAGTATTCTTTAAATACATAATATTTAAGGGATATTTGTTACTATGATTTACATATAAAATAATAAAATTTGTTACTTTTTGTCTTATCTATTTTGATTTCATTTTATATGGTTATTTGCATGAAAAAAAAGATTAAAAACAAATCATTGACAAATAGTTAATGAAAATCATTATTGAAAATACTGGTTTAGCTAATGTAGTTCGAAATTTTCAAATTCAGTTTCAGGTATGACGAGAATGAAAAACATGTTGAAAACATCTATCATAAGTTCGCTTTATTATATTTAATTTCTTTAAGCATTTCATTCAAAAATATGCATCTGTTTATAAAATATACTCAATTATTAAACTTGTCTACATTAATGATGATATATAAACGTGAGGAATCTTTATCTACCTTTGACAACTTATTGTTATTGTCAAAGGTTAAAGAGTGTTTTTAAACATACTGTATATACTTAACTGTTACAGTTAAGTATATATGATTAAAAGCACTCTTTATTATAAGAGCATAGAATCGGCTATTGTTATAAAAATAAAGTTCTGAATTTTAAATTTAAATATAAAGATATCACACACACAAGTCATCAAAAAGAAGAGTAAATTATAAAAAATTTTGAAAGACATAAAATACTTATTATTAATTCTAATTTGTTTTCATACAAATCGTTTAAGTGAACTAACTATTTATCCTCATTAAGCAAAACATTAAAAAGATTACTCATTCAAAACTGTGTTAACCAAAAGTATAGTTAACCAAAACCAACTTAAATATAGAATCAAATATAAGTGTAGAGATCATACAATTTGTTGCCACCGTTTCTTATGTTCGTTGACCTCTAAAATACAACTATAAGACAACTCAAATTTCTCACACATAGCACTTACAGATTGCAATTTATAAATATTAATAATTTATATTATATTATAGAGCAAGGCTTCTTAACCTGGGTTTCGCGGGAGACGGGTGTTCAGTGGCAAAGTATCAGGTGTTCCGCAAACATTTTGAAAGCACTATATACTGTATATGAAAAGAAGCAACAATTTATTACACAATTGTAAAACAACCACAACCTTCTCATTTAATAAGCTTTTGGTGTTCCGCGAAAAGTCCACAAAGTCTAAAGTGTTCTGCGAGTTAAAAAGGTTAAGTAGTCGTGTTATAGAGGACAGTATAATATTGTATGAAGACATGTATTATTAGGGATGGCTACGCTCGACTGACTCAGGGGGGTATAGGTAGGGGTATTTTTCAAAATTGTCAAATTTCACTTTTTTTGAGCTTTATATGTTTTGAAAGTCTAAAGTCAATATAAAATGAAGAGATACTGTGGTTACAATATCTGTGTTGTCAAGTAAAACTTTGATATAAATTTGAGGGATTTCATGACAAAAACCCTATAAATTTTTTTAATTTTTTCCGAGAAATAACATGAAATGAAAAGTCAATAATATAACAATATTCAATTAATTATAATTAAATAATGACAATTTTAATTACATTTTTGATTTTTTCATATTATTAAATTGCCATTCATTTAAGTTATCATTAATTAATTACATACTCTAAGTCAGGGCTGTCCAACTGGCAGCCCGCGGGTTGGTTTTGTGCGGCCCACGATTATACTAATTTTGGTACGTAACATTACAATGTATTAAATTTAAATAAATGTTTTTGGACCTCATGAGTTCAATTCTTATTTGTGTGCTTGTGCTTCATACAACTGATCATTGAAGGGCAGATATATGTTTCAATATAGGGGTAGAAATATTTAGATTTTTATAATGCGGCCCGCGGGTACAAAGCGACCCCTCAGTGGTTTGAAGTTGGACAGCCCTGCTCTAAGTCATCATAAAAAATTCTATAATTTACGGATAAAATAGGTATTGAAAGTTCCAAATCTTGAAGTGTCTTAAATTTGTTTAACGAAAGGTCAATAGGTTTTAATTGTTTAGATAAGAGACTTAAATAATTTGTTTCTATCTGTGATTGAGAATTAGTTGACATTTCGTTTTTTAAGATATCATAAGTTAAAAATTCTTTTGTGTGATCGAGTTTAACAAAGCATTGGTAAGAATTTTTTCTAACTTCAAATTGTTTAACATCAATTAATTTAAATAATTTTTTGGTCTTAGAAGTGAAAGTGTAATGAAAAAAAGCAAAAATGCAATTAAAATTGTCATTAATTAATTATAATTAATTGAATATTGTTATATTATTGACTTTTCATTTCATGTTATTTCTCGGAAAAAATTTAAAAATTTAATAGGGTTTCTGTCATGAAATCTCTCAAATTTATATCAAAATTTTACTTTATTTACTAACTCTAGACTTTCTGACGACTTGCGGGATCACAGATATAGTAATAGTGATCCTGTTGTCTTATATTTAGAATATCACGCAAACAGTGCATGAATACGTAGCATTTGCTGATATAATTAATTTGCATTCAATATTGACTCCGTCCGCCGAAAATAGTCTAGGGGGGTATGTTTCAGCTCAAAAAGTCAGGGGAGTATTTTGGAAATTTTTCGACTCAGTGGGTATTTTGGCTATACCCCATGGCCATCCCTAATGTATTATACAGCTAATAAATAACAATACTTTGTAACTCGAACTAACTTATTCTATTACTATATCATATTATATTGAATAATGTTTTTAAGTAAAACCCAATGAATGATTGAGTTGTTTCTTTCATAACGAAAAAGATTATTAATTGATTACTAATGATGATTTTTGTATCAAATTTGTTGAAAATTATAAGATATAAATAAGATTTTTAATATAACTCAACTTAGAAATAGACAGCAATTAACAAACACCATAAAAATTGTATAGTATTGATAGTATTCAACAGTATTCAACAGTATTGAACGTACTGTAGCATAATTTCATAAATAGTACAGTATTGTCGACATTGTCAAAGTATTATTTAGTAATTGGAATTGTCTTAAATATTGAACTGCGCTCACGAGTGAGAGGCAAACCTGAACCAAACCTGAAGCAGACCATCGACAGTATTATCGAACTGATAAAAAAGCTGAAAAGCTTGTGTTTGACAATACAGGAATGAATTAGTATGAGCTAAAAAGTTTAAATTAAGTTGAATGGCAGCTACATTAGAACATAAGAGCACAAACTATAAAAAAGAAACTCGACCTAAATCTCGACCTTGCATTTCAATACAAAAATAAAAACTGTTGATAACACGTGGATGATATTAATATATCTCGTTTGGTGGCAAATGGCTCTAAACTGCATCCAAATAAAAAAAGCAGTTAAGTCAGACTCAAGGGTTAACATCTTTTGTTCTGCTTTTTCATGTTTTAAATATATGTTCAAATGAAATGAAGCCAAATGGGACGGACATTACAAATCTCTTTAAACTTATTTTTATTAAAGCGAAATTTTGCAGTAATTTTTTCCATAAAGAAAACAAAGTGCGTACAGATGGGGGAAGACAGGTATGAGAGTTCACTCGCTCTCAATTAGAATTTGAAATTAGAATAGACTGAAAAGGTTTAGAGAAGATGCTCTCTCAACATGCCCTTAAGGCATACGGCAATGAGGATTAGGCTAACGACACGAATCAAATAATAAATAATATAATATAACTTATACAGATATACAGATAGGTTATGTTTATTATATATATATATATATGGCATATTTTTATATACCTGTGTGTGTATATATATAGCTTATATGTATATTTAAAGGCTTTAATACAAGAATGAATTGTTGACCTAATTTTTTTTAACTTTTTTGTTTAGTTGTATTGAAAGAAAATGAATACACGAATACATATTCGTCTTTATCTGAATAGAACAATTAGAAGAAAACGGGAATAGAAGAGATTTGAAGTTACTTTCTTTTTTGGTTGGTTTCTAACTTATTTTTGAAAGTGGGGATGGCTTTTGATTCCAATTTGCTGAAGACAACCTTTTTCTCGATCTTCAGTATTATTATTATTATTATTATTGCAGTTTAAGCCCAGTATAGCATCCCTTGAATGACCAACGAATAGCGTAAAGAAAAGTTTCGCCGCTTGCGGCTATTTTAGAATTCGTATATAAAGTGAGCCGAAAAAGTTTCAACATATTATTCGATTCGTTCTCTTTTTACGAAAAGTGATTTAAGAACTCAACAACTAATTAATAGAGAACAAGTTTTAAGACTTGATTTGATGATATATGAATTTAAATTGTTATTTTGTTAATTTTTCTAATATTGTTTGCAAACTTTTTACGAAAACCTATTAAGAAATTTTGTGACTTTATATACAGTAGTATTCAATAATGAGAAACGTAAGTAATTTCTAAGTTTAAAAACAAGAATTGTTAGAGTGCTTTACAGCGTATTCTTCTTACTAATAAAAAAAAGAGTGACTTCTCATCAAAATATTCGTTAACTAAAAGTTTAATAGATTGTGTTCTGTTCATTAGGCATATATAGTAGGAGTTATGCTATTGGGTACGTGGTGTTTGCCCAATTGCTATGGCAGTGGAGGTGGAGGTGGATATGGTGGTGGCTCCGGAGGGGGCGGAGGTGGTTATGGTGGCGGTGGCGGCGGTGGCGGTTACGGCGGCGGAGGAGGAGGTGGTGGGGGAAAGCGCTCATCTTATAAAGTGTTATATTTACCAGTGATTCCTGTGAAAACAGCCAAAGGCGGAGGAGGCGGTGGTTATGGAGGAGGTGGATCAGGTAATCTCCATTTTGATTTAGATAACTTTATATAACTGTCAATTAACGTATAGACATTTGAAGTGTCTTTCTACACAATATATTTGTGATAAATTCAATTAAACCATTCTTCAATTGTGGTACTAATTATAATCTGCGGATAATTGACAAAGTAGTCACACACGAGGGGAAAGAGGGCTTAATGTTTAGACTAAAGCGTACAAACGGAAAAGGCTAAAAAATATAGTACAGTATATCAAAAGATTTCAAATTCGTAAAAAGATGGTATCTTAAAATGACAAAAATTGCATTCGATCGAATGTGAATGCGCTATTATTAATAATTTATCAGATAAACAGTTTAAACTTATTAGGCATTGAGTTAACAGTAAAACATAGTAATCAATGATATAAAGTATATCCAATATTCCATATTATTGAAAACCAGTTTACAATACTTATCAAAATAGTGTTCCTCTCAACTCAATAGTAAGAGTGATAAGAGCTTATAAGCAGCCATACTGGATTTGAAGCTATGGATTTCATAATAATGTGACACTTTTTTAGTAAGTTAGTCTTACCTGTGAGAAACTATAATATTTCGTTGTATTAATATTAAGACTATAAGTCATTTTACACAATAAGATTTTCAACTTTATTAGCTTTTTTTAGAAGGTAAAGAGTTTCATATCTTTTTTGCAGATTCTAATCTAACAGATAAGCCTATAGTTCAGTTCAAAAGTCACTTTATTTTGAAATCCATAGTAAACTGCTTATTGCTCGAAATCGCTCAAACTTTAGTCACAACTCCTTTTTACATTTTATTTACAATGCAACGTTTTATCATGCAAATTGAAATTGCATATAAACGGTATTAGAATATGTTAATAGTGATCCTATTTAATGATTTATCAAAATTTTTTTTATGCAATCTGCAAGGGAAAGGGGAAAATTGACCAATTTAATCAGTTTTTCAACATATACCCACCTTAATATATGCAATTTCAATTTAACGTTGCATTGTAAATAAAATGTAAAAGGAGTTGTAATTAAAGTTTACGCGATTTCAAGCAATATGCAGTTTACTATTCAAAATTTTATTCAAATTTGTATTTAAAATTGTGTTCTCTTTACTTTTGTTCAATTCTATAATAAAATTTTATGTTTATTCAAGAATTTGTTGATTAAAACTTTAAATTATCTTTGGTTTAGACTCAGAAACATTACAATATTATGTTTGTAATAAGTAATAAAAGTTGATTTGTTGACGACTGAATTGCGAATTGATTTGTATATCTTCAATCATTTTTATTTGCAGTTATTATAATTTATAGAACATAACTATATTTTGTTAATTTGTTATTATTTATTTTGAATTAAATTTACTTTTTATTTGTCTTTATTTATTTGAAAAAAGCATTAATACTATACCGGAATCCGTATTTCTGAAGTAGGAATTTTCTCTCAGGTTTAATAAAACTTCAAATCATTATTCCATAAACAATAGATTGGACTTTGATATTAGAATGAGTCTGAAGCCTAACAAGAAAGGCACAAAAATGCGTATCCCATCCTTTCCCTCATCAATGGATGAGAAATATGTGCTCAGTATTTGGACAATTCTTAAAAATACGATTCATGAGATACTGAATAAGAACAACTCTGGTATTTCTATTGAAGATCTTTATCGTAACGAAAAAAATATGGTTTTGTATAAACACAGAGATAGACTTTATAATGGATTTAGAGATGTCGTCAAAGAACATCTCGCCAATAAGGTTCGCGTCGATGAATTGAACGCACTCAATAATAACTTCTCGCAAACACTGAATCAGGCCTTTAATGATTAAGACGAGTATGACTAAGATCAGGAACATTGTAATGTATGTGGTATGTTCTGCTGCAGCATTTTATTTTCATTGAGCCGAAATGGCCTCGCTCTTATGCTTATCATTGCCACTATTAATAGCTTATCTTTAATTATTAATTATTGATTTAATATAAGGATCGCGTTTACGTTATTAAACACTTTCAATATATAAATGAATCAAAAACTTTTGTTTTCAAAACACATTTTTATATTAATCACTAAAGATTGTTAAAACAGACGTTAAGGATTTGTGTAAATTTGTATGTGAGCTGTACCTGGATTTCACACAGCGAAAAATATACCAAAATTAAGAAATAGGGGTATAGTTCAGGGTTGGATAATTAAAAATGAAAAGAATTAATGAA
>JAUJYU010000817.1:0-11116 GCA_033995675.1 Nothrus silvestris
ATCAGTTGTTCTGATTCCACATTTGAGTCTCTTCTCAATGAGTTTAATGTAATTTGAGTTCAATTCAATTGAATTCAATTGTTTGAATTGAACATTAAGTTAGAGTTGATTTAAGTTAAACAAAGTTCAGCTGCAATTTTAGTAAATAAACTAATGTGTTATTTGTGAAATGGTATTAAATAAAATATTTATATTCTTGTATTTAATACAAATGTAAAGTTAATTTGTATGCAAAGCTTATATGTTATTCATGATATCACAATCAGTTAAGTCACACATAAATATTTGAAAAATTAAAAGTTTTGCAATTTTTTTCCTCTTCATTCGAATTTAATGACTGAAAACTACATGAAATCATTTAAACTTTTCATTTAATTTATTTTCATTGAGTTTTTATATTTGTATTTCTTCTTTTCAATCCATTAACGCACTTAAGAAAATGTCCATTCCTTTAATGCTCTCAATTTTCTTGTTTATAACAGAGGCGTAACTGATATTAATTTAAATGAAGGTCAAAACTAATTCTTGGTTATTGTCCTAAATAAAGTCTAACTTCACATATACTTCATGCTTATCCTTATTTTAAATGAATATTGTTTTAGAAAATAATCTAACAAAATCGCAATCAAATTATCTTCTGGTGAGCTATTAATCGACAAAAAATACCTTATTTTATAAATAGATTTGAGGCTACGCCACTTTAATCGAGAAAGAAAACGTTTCAGTAAAGCAAAGTTGTCTTCAATTGTTTTGGGCAAATCTTTAAGAATAAAGAAAAGCATAGCATCAATAGATCGCATCGTGACTTTACTTAACAATCTCTTTTTCCAATCTTTTTTTGAAGAATCATAAGAAGCGACGTAAAGAACGTATAGATTTTTGGATACAGACGTATATGAGGTATAAAAAAGCAGACAAAATATAAAGTTATTTAGTTATTTCGCTTCAATTTTCGGCACATGGATTATATTCTCGAGAGAGTGAGTGAGTGTTTCTGACTTAACCAATGTATGAAACTATCAAACTATGCAAGTATTCTATGTGTTGTATGCGAGTTGTTTGTCGTGTGTCCACATGTATGTCATGTGTGTCATGTATGTGCTCCACAGCTCTACTGTAGTTACTGTGGAGGCATTCCTATTAAGGTATTGTAACTCAAATCGTGGTCAAAAAAGATTGCGACTTTGGCCCGACTGCACCACTGCCACGTCTGCCACTGGGAGGTCTTTTTGGTCTGCAGTCTTTCGCTAATAAAGAAATGTCTGCACTTCTAATAGTATTATAATATTGGCGAAGATTATTAGTAAAAGCTGAGCAAAACAGGGGTCTAATGCCAACTGGGAATTAGAATAGTATTGAATAGCAATTTATGAATTACTATTTGATGATTACGTATGTGTTTTTCATGACAACAATTTTAGTGGTATTCATATAATGATAACTGTGTGCCGTTAGTCCAATCTCAAGCGATCGAAACCCTGTTTTCATTTCCCTAATTAACTAAAAACTGATATTGTATTAACTGTTCTGCTGTAAGCCTATAGACGTAATGTTAATTTTGTCTGGTTTTTAATAACTAAAATTAAATCCATTAATGAAAGGTTAAGTTAGGTAAGGACAGGTTAAAGGGCTTCCGTGCGGTAGTGCTGCCCTATTTGAGATATTAGAACTTCTTCAAATCTTGGTTATTTTGATATACATTGTTAATAACACAGTAGTTACGAGTTATAAATAAAATTGCAACTTTTTAAAATCTCAAATTAACATTTTAATTGTGCTAAATAACACAATTAGAGTCAGTTAGTGTTATTTTGTCATTAAATATGGGATAAGTCTGTTTTAGGGTAAATGAAAACAGATTTTCGATCGCTTGAGATTCGATTGAACGTGCGATGGCTGATAATCACTTCGATAGTAAAAACAAAACTCAAAGGAAATGAAAGGCACGTAATTTGAATTCCACTTTTTATACGACATTTTTATTTTTAAGGCAAATAAATGAAGGTATCAGTGCGTGCAATAAAAATCGGATCAGATTTAAGCGTCCGGTCAAGTGATAAGATATGCCAACCACTCATTTGGCTGTATTGTTAATTCGCGACTTCGTTTAATATTAATATCACTTAAAGTAATAGAAACCAGAAAGAGAACAATAATTTGCTCTTTTAAATAGTTTAAAATAGTGGAGCACTATATCAGTTGAGAATAGAGTACAGTATATGTAACAATACAGGTATGTATAATACACTATTTAATTGAATGCATTATAGCGTATGAGTGGCGTAACTATAAGTGAACATCTATTACACCCTCTAATTAAATACACCCATAAAAGCAAAATCTATTATTGAACAAAGTTTTTAATTCAATAAAGAATAATAAGCATTCATATGAAAATATTGCAACTTTAAGATTACATGCAATGCTTTAGTTATCTTTGAACCCACGCATAGGGAGGGATACGTCACTATTGACAAAACAGGAAAATAAATACCTAAAAGTAATTGGGAAAGAGTCTTACTATTACATTACAAATTTTGTTATTAAGATATAATAAGACTAAGAAATGGTTCTGCGACAGAGACTAAGACTATGGAAAACAGTTGTGCTGCTACATAGTTGTGCTACACTCACTTTATGAATAAATTGCATTTGATTTGATTTTCATTAAATTCTTTGCCATTTAATAACATTTAAGTCCCAAAAGACACAAAGGACATGACACGTAAAAGTAAGACATAAGACGTAAGACGTAGGTCTCTTACTCTATGCACACATGATATCTTCGAGTTGTAATATTGATATCATATATGATACTGAATAGTGTGCATCATATAGTTATATAGTGTGCACCACTTTGTAAGTATTATGGCGTTTGTCTAACTTTCAAGTGCTTCAAATGCAATGCTTCGATGCTTTATGTAATATCTTTTTAATACAGTTGTAACTCTATATAATGAACTTATTTTTTTATTTTATTCTAAGATTTGAAATTGGAATTACATTTTATTAATACTGAGTTGACTTGAATTTATTGCCAATAAAATAATGTGAATTTTTTTATGTAGAATAGATATAGACTAATATTTTTTCCCACTGATTGTCAGAAGTAGAATAAGTTGCTGTTTTTGGTTGAAGAAACTCTTGATAAGTGAGATATAATAATAATAACTAGTTTTTAATACTGTACAAGTTTTTCTCTAATACTTAAATAACATTCATATGATATTAAAGTAATGCTCGTTTGATAAAAAAAAGTAAATAACAATAATAAGATATATTGAATGTGTAATAATTTTGTTAAAGCTTAGTATTGACTGCCTTTAGGAATAAATAAATATATTGTATCTCAAAAATAACATAGTGTGGCAATTGTCAGAGTGATTGTACATTAGGCAAAATCTGCCAGTTTTCGACTCCATTCGGAAAAGAGGGGAATAACGATGAGGAGCGGCATATTCTGAACTACAAAAGGGCATTCATTAGTATTTAACATGAAGTATGCACTGAACAAGAAAACTTTAAAAGCAACTTTTTTTGGTGGATCCCAAATAAGTCATATAATAAAATTGAGCAGAACTGAGTTACTGCTATTTTTTATATTTCAATTCAAGGAGATATCCTTGAGATTAACTTAGAAATGAGTTATCAATAATAACTTATCATTATTTCTATTATTAATAAATTTTATGAGCTAAATGAGATTTTATGATATTCAAGCATTTGTTACATATCTTTTTATTAACTGTTTTATTACATGAGATTATTATTGCCGATAGAGAAGTACAGTATATACTGGACTACAGTATAAGTAATCATTAGCGAAGAAGTGTATCCGGAGAACAAAAACCTTATTTGCAATATTTAAGTACAGAGAAACAGAGTCTCATGTCAGTCGCCTTATTAGTATTGAACAGGTATACCAACCAACAGACCAACCATTAAATAGTGTTTTATTTTTAGAATAAAATTGGTATTCAATTTCCAATTACCTCAACTCAAACTTGGACTAAAAAATAACTTCATATTCACTGAATTCCTTAATTTATAATAAATATTTATTCCCAAAGTTAACATTTTCCTCAATAAATATTTCCTTTTAATCTTCAACATAAACCATATAAACCTTGAAACTGTTCTTAGGTTTAAAAGATTTAGAAATAAATTTCTAAGAAAATACTGATTTTTCATTAGGTTTTGTAAACTAAATAAATAGATATAATATATCAATGTATTTGAAAAGAACAAATCTTATAATTTTTGTATTGCATGAAAGGCATTATTGTCATATTTATCTGTGCCAAACAAAATGGTTCGTTTATTTAATATTTTGAATAAATAAATCATTAAAAAATTTTATAAAAACTTAATAAGAATAAGTAAATTATATATTCATAATGTTTTATTATATTGATAGACTTGAATAATAAGTTTGAATTAATATATGTTATGCTAATGTTGTTAAAGTCAATTATAATAAAGTTGGCGTTTTATGCATAATATAAATATAATAAAGACAATATTTAAAACCCTTTATCACATGAGATATTATAGATCTTTTGCAGTATTTTTTGAGGTGTCATCAAATGATAAACATTCTAAAAATTTATTTGCAATGACTGCAAAACAAAATATAATTAATTTCTTTTGTCAAGAGACCTGTTTTGGTTTATTACCATTGATATATTTATATTAGAGAAGATAATAACACTTTCTACTCTCATATTCCTTATGCATTATTTTAAATATGATATTTGACTACTTTTAGCTATTATAATATGAATTTGCTTTTTAGGAATTGTATAATTTAATTAATGTTTTCAATCATAACGAGTTCATTGAATTAAATTCAAATCCATTGAATTAAATTCTAATCCATTGAATAAATTGAACACAAAAAATAATATTATTAATAATAAATTTGCAAAAGGAAGTATCAATGTTTTAGTGTTTTAATCTTTTTCATATATGAATATATTTAAATGTAATACTAAGTGGGTTTTCAAACACTCTATACTCATAGCAGTCACAAAATGAGATATTTAAACAAAAAATAAAAAAGAAGAGAAGGGATACAATTTCACATCTGTGCTGATGTGATGCACAGTAATGCAGTAGACTGTATAGCAGCTACACTGTACTGTTGAGCCAATGTACATCATACGCTGTACACTACAATGGTAGTATTGCTGCATTACTAATGTTACCAATGTATACGTTGTATTGCTTTAGACTAGAATTGCTCACTATTTCACTACTTTCTATTACCATTACTCTGACTGTTGTGGCAGAAAAGAAATAGATTATACACAAGAAATATTAGAGCATAACCAAAATTATAAAATGGCTGATCAAATATTAACTAATTCTTAGAATAACCACGTTTCAACTTCTTTTTCATATTATCATTTATTAAATTAAGAGTTTAACAATAATAACATTAATGTTGCATCAAATTAATTAATTAGCAAAATAATTAGCATTTTATCATTTGATGAGAAGATTTGCCATAAATATAATAATTAGAATAATTTGCGTAAAATGAATCAAATTCTTGATGTATTTCAGAAAAAATTACGTTTATTTATGACACAAATAAATTTATGAATGCATTGAATAAAAAGTTTGTTATTTTCTTTGAGTCTAAGACAGAAAGACTGGTAGGAAAAAAACTAAAAATACAAGTACTGTAAGCACCAAAAAAATTGAAAAGGACTTAAATTCTGGTTTAGTTTGCAGTGGAGTTTCATTGAATCAAAAGCTTAAGTGTCACTTCAGCTAAAACTAATCAATTCATTTTTATTCAGAGCTTAGTTTTTTGCCTCTTTTTTGTGAAAAATGCATGTCTTTTAATTTGAATTGTTAATAGCCATTGGCAACAATTAATTACAAGTAATAAAATTCTCTTATGCAATAAATGTTAACAATCATTTCAAAGTTAGTTTTTTATTATACCTTCGAATGTAATGAACTAATAAATTATAAATAATAAGCATATTATAATACAATATCTGATTCAAATAAAGAGTTACAATTTGAGAAATAATATTAACTTATGATTTATAGTTAGAAAATTGTTTAAATTCATTATCAAATCTAATTTAAGAGATTTAAAAATTATAGTTAAAGTAAATAATGTAATACAACTTGTATTATAGAAGCCGCATATTTGATAAGAGATATAAATAATTTATTTGAAAACTTGTTCACTAAAACAGATATAAAGTCTAATTGAAATTGATGTATAATTTTGAAAAAATGTTGAAAAATATTTATCATTATTCTTATTATTACCGGTTATAGGTATTCAAAGTTTAGCTGATATATACATTTTTATTTAAAACATGTTATTTTGGTATTATTTTATTTGGTAAGCAAAACCTGTACAAAACAGATGCGAAAACAAAATAAAAGGAGATCTGACCCAACTATAACTTATATTTTTATTGCCTATATTTTTCATATTATAAAATAAAGTATATTATATACTGTATAAACAATAGTGCGATGAATATATACTGAATTCGAGTTGTATACGAGTAGTTTCGTATATATTATTCTGTATGTAATATAATAATATGCAGTAAAAACAAAATGTTTTTCCTTACAATATACTATTTCTATCGTTTTTCAACTGACATGCAATGTAGTCTCTCTCGTCTCGCTCTCTTGTCTCGCTCTCTTGTCTCGCTCTTTCGTCTCTCTCTCTCTCTCTCTCGTCTCGCTCTCTCCCTCTCTCTCTCTCTCTCTCTCTCTCTCTCTCTCTCTCTCTCTCTCTCTCACATACATACATAGCTTTTTCTTAACTTACATTGAAGTCAGTATTAGTATTCATCTATGATTTGCAGAGATTACAACAGAATTTTTAAAATCTCAATTTCTGAACTAAATTTTTTTATCATTTCATTAAATATTAAACAATTTCTATTCTTCCCTAAAGCAAAAACAGTGAAATTACATGACGCATATTCAGGTAGACAAATATTTCTTAGTATATTTTATATTAGTTAAAGCAATAAAACTATTAATGGTTGACATTTTGTATTAAATTAAAATTAAGATAATTAATGATTAGAGAATATTTTTTAGTGATATTATAAACTTATGATGACTTTATTAGTAAAAATATATTCAGTGATGTAATTTTTAATCTTTAAATTGTATTGAATTTATTTTAATAGAAAATCTTTTAAAACTTATAAAAATTATAATTTAGTAGAACCTGAGATTAAAATATAAATTCATTATTTTATAGTCACTAAAAGATACCAAAATCTTATGATAAAGACATCTCAATATTGAATTAGGAAATATGAATAAATTTCTATAAGTGCTTATCTTTGAGTGCAATTTATAATTGCTATAAATTAGTGAATAAATAGCTAACACAATATACGTTATGTCTAATAAAACCATAAAATTTTTAAATTGGTTAAAATGAATTTGATTGTTATGATTCTGTGAAAGTGTATTCGATCGAAACGGTGTTCACAAAGATTAATAAAGAAAAAGGCAATAACTCTCACAACACTCTCACTCTCCCGCATCACATATACACTCATATGATCGTCACTCTGAAAATATATGCGATAATACAGCAGCCAATACAGCAATAGCCGTCCCTTGAAGTCCCCCAATTCGCATCATTTGGATTCCCCTACTTTTGAAGTGAGTTTGTGTTGAGTTGGAATCTCCAGCAAAGAGTTCCCAATAATACAGCCTTCTCTCCCCTACTCTTTTCTTTTCTCTCAATGCAATGCAATTCAATATTCAAAGCATATATACATACATAGTCTTATTTTTTGAGTGATGGCATTAAATCAATATTTCGAAGTAACGAAGTAGTAGTTTTAGTAAAAGTAAAATAAGTTACAATACATGTTTCAGTTATACAATATATTCAATACTCAATATAGCATTAAAGGTTAGGTGAGAAAAATGAGCTGAATTTGACGCATCATTTTGTGATTTTCTCTCTTATATTATATTAGAAAAGCATAACTTAGACTTTATTATATAATATGCTTTATTATCACCACTACTTATATATAAAGTTAAGTTCATATATATTCATGAAATGCGCTATATTTTTAATAAAGATATGCCATATATAAATAGATTAAAGAAAACATTTTATTCTAAGCCACAAAAATTACATTGTCATTAATGGTTTTTTTAGTAACATTTACAACGATTGTTATAATACTTATGCTATGACCGCAAATAATAACACACAAGTTCTCATATAACTTAAATGTAATGTCTGTCTCTTTTTTATTAACTAGTGTTGAATCCAATATTCAAAATGTGTAAATAAAATTTAAAATTTAATTAACATTGAAATTGTAAAGAGCCTTCTGTTTATTTAAGATTTTTTAATGTTAAAAATAATTGACAAAAATTAATCAGCTTGTCAATCAATTATCATTGAATTAGAATGCTAAATTCATTTCACGAATTTTCCAATTTAATCCAATTTATTATTTATAAAAAATTTTAAATCAACACAATAAACAATAAAAATAATGCAACACTAGTTTTAGCTACACTTTCTCTTTCTTTGTACATATCATCCTTTTTTGTGAATACACTTCTCAAACATCTTATGCTTCAATCCAAGGAATACTGAGTGAAAAATTATTCAACAATTTATTTTTCAATTTTTTTATCTCCAAATCTAAAGTCTGTTTAAACTTTAAAGTATTTTAGTGTTGCTTTATTTTCATGGATAAAAAATATTTTGTTAAATTGCATTAAAGCTTAAATTTGATTTTTTTAAAAGTTTTTTTTCTTAAAGAATGTCATTCCAAATGATTAAATGATTCATTTAAATGAAATAATTATAATAATATTTCAATTTCCAACATATTTCAGTGAAGCTTATCTTCACTTTTATTGGAAAAATAGAGCCCTTTATCATAGATTAGTAAGCATTAAGTCTTTTTAGTGCAATGAATGGAAGCGCATTGTATTCCTATTATCTATGCTTACGATTTTTCAAACATTGATTTTATCATTTTATGATTGCTTTGTTTGTTTCCCTTTAAATATTTGAAAAGATTGCGTACAAAATTCCAAATGATTCAAATGTAAACTTATTTAATTTGTTCAATTTTTAATTATTATCTCAAAAAATTAAATACTTATATAATTAACATTATTAGTACTCATAAAATATTTTTCAAATAAATACTGCGTAACATTTATTTAATGCATGTATAAAATTAGTAGGAATTCAAGTGTGAAATATTTTTTTAAAAATTTAAATTCAATAAATTCACGTTAATATTCAATTTGACTAATTTATTATGATTTAAAAAAAAGATTTAATCGAATTGATTAATTTAGAGCTTAATTTAATGCAAAAATTTTGAACAAAGGCAGTTCACTAAAGTGTAGGAAAGCATTAAATATATAAAGTTAAAGCACTAACTTATATAATGTTTGCGTCAAATTTCTAACTTAATATATAGTTTGGCAGTAAAAGCATATTTGGCAGAATGTATGGCAAAATGTATGGCAAAATATATGGCAGAATGTATGGCAGAATGTATGGCAGTTCACAAGCAGTCACTTCTATTGCTATATAACTATTCGCAGAAACTGGAGTCGGAAACTAACACTTAAATTGAATGATTTAATAATATTATATCAAAACATAACTAAATAAAAATAAAATATTTATTTAGCCACAATTTTTATGCTTAAACTTAAAACGAAATCGTATTTGAAATACGAAAAATGTTATCTTCGATAAATTATTTGAAATAAGGGTCTCTTTTATTGATCGGTTTGAAAGCATTTTAAATCATTTAAAGCCATCCACTGATAAGCTCTATCTGACTAACGCTCCAATAATAATGCATAAGATAAACACAAATTACTAAATTTGGGATGAATTTGGGTGGTTTCACATATTTTCTCAAATATTAATATCAATATTTCGTATTTAATCAAAATGACAAGTCCTTTATGAGAGTCAATTCAATTATTTTATTCATCAAAAGACATCAATATTTCGAAATTAGATTAGAAATGCATTTATTGATCAATTAATAAACGTCGACAAAAAATTAATTTAGTCTAAAATATTATTAATATTAATATATTTTTGGTTCTTGTAATACTTCAATTGTCCCATTACTTACAGTTAGAAAAAGTGTTTAATGATAAAAAGCATTACAATCATTAAACAAGAATATGATTAAGAGCTTTATGATTTATTTTGAAACAGATATAATGTTATCATACTTTTAAACAATGGTTTTATTTCGCCTGAATTACAATGAATTTTATTCTTTTAGATAAGTTGTATAAATATATAAAAATTAAAATGACTTAAAAGTGTATTTGAAATTTAATGTGAAACTGAAGGTAAGGTTAAAAAAGGCAATTAGGTTTCCAGATATTCCACAATCAAATTGATTGAGTTGAGTCGAAATAATATAATCACTTGAGTGAAAACCAGGTGCACTTTGATTCGGCGATCCTCTCATTCGACAACAAAAATATCTCTAACTTATGCAGCACTTGATTTATAGTTAGTTCTCCTAAAAGTGCTCAAAATTTGCTATTGTGTTATATATGAAAATTTTGCGATTTATTTGCTTTAGTTTTTACATAACGTTTTATCAGTTCAGTCGACATACGATTTGTCGATTGTGTGCAAAAAAATCTTTTTCGCTCATTTATAATTCTGAAGCGAAAACGATGTGCAAAATACAGTTGAATACTAATCATGTGTCGACTATTCACTAAATGTATTCGTAGAAAAACTGTATTTTTCTTTCAGTATATTTTTCTCTCGCATGCATTACTCCGTTTCATGACTTAAAATGAATCTTAAAAAATATTTTACTTTTTTCTAAAATATTACTCAAAAAATATTTTACTTTTTTTTCTATAATATTACTCAAAAAATATTACTCAAAAAATATGAAGAACTGGCACAAACCTAACATCTGATAAAAGTTGTTCAATATTTTTCGCCTCAAATAGTTTAATAGGAAACCCATTGAGCAATTCCTTCTCTCCCTTTTTTAATTAATAATTCATTAAATTTCTTCAATAATATTTCAATTATAATTAATTATATGGAAATTCAATACTAAAAAAC
>JAUJYU010000818.1:0-11112 GCA_033995675.1 Nothrus silvestris
CTATTGGACACCCCTTACATACAAGGAAAGACCTTAGTTTAACAGTATTTTAGAATTTAATACAGATTATTAAAAATGTGCATAATTGGTCTTTTTTGTAACTTTTTTTATATAAAAATATAACTTATAGAACATATAAGAAAAAGGGATATTCATATTACTCACAAAACAATTTTATATATTCTTATTATTTGTATTCATTGTATTAAAAGTGTTGGACTTCATAAAAGTCAGCCTAAGATCGCTTAACATAATTATTATTAATGAACGCGAATGGTGTTAACTGACATTTACAAAGTGACACGCATTCTAACAATTAGAATACAGTATTACAATATAATACGGATATTTGCAGTAATGCCTCAATTAAAGGTTACACTTAATAAGTTGTAATAAATTCACACAAAATATGGAATATCGTTAATCTCAAGTATAGTTTCATACAGAATGTAAAAATGTTGACTTATTTCACAAATGAATTTTTGATGATATCAAATCTTATGACAATTTTCACTTCAATACATGAGTTGTGAGTTTGAAATTCAATTATTTGACGTATGATTAATTGAAATGATAATGCATTAGAAATATGAAAACCTTTCTGTTTGAATACATTTGAATAAATTATTGTTGTGCCGGTGGTTGTTGTGTCTGTTGTTGAATGTTCTCATCATTTCTTATATCGGACTTAAGCTTAACGAACTCTCGCGCCACTTCATCATTAGATCGTTGAGATAGTATTCTTAAGATAGTCCAACCCGTTTCGTCCATATGAACCCTCCTGCCGAGTGGTAGCCAACACGCGCAACTGCCCTGTTCTATAATGTCTCGCAATTGCATTATCGCTACGCCAACCAATCGGTCTTCTCGAGCAAAACAATAATCTTTCACTGATATATGCAGTTCGAAAGATGAAGGCTCTTCTTCATTACCAATTATGCTGTCAATCAATTATCCAAATCCATGAGTTTAAATCATATTTTAAACCAATATCAAACTCATTAAAATCTATAACATTACTTACAAATGAAAAGTTTCGTTATATTTTGGAGACCAGTTGTTATTCTTAGACTTTGTCGCAAATCTTCTTTTTTTATCACTAAGATGTGGACCAATCATATTCACTTCAACAAAAGGCCTAAACATACTTGTGTTCGGCCATTTGAGTTCATTGCACGCAACAACTATTCAATATTCAATATATAAACATTATATTTTAATCAATAAAGCTATATATATATATATACCACACTTTTCCTACCTTTGACAGTGATTTTGTGTTCTCCTGTTCCGGGATGTGTAAAGAGGTCTACTTGTATGGAGACATCCCCAACGGGACCGTCTTCTTGTGTGGGCAAATCTAAACACAAATTTAATATTCAGATAACGACGAACTTTTAAAAACTGCACTAACATAGTCTATATTCATAAAAATAAAAAGGCTTAACTTTCAATAACTTTTAAATAATTACAAAGCCATTATACGAGTGTAGTTTTTGAAAGTCACCGTCAGATTTTATCAATAGATAAATACCTTGTTTTGTTTGTGATGTTACAAATGTTTTTATCAAAGTATCAGTTGTTTGCGTATATAATGACAACGCATAGCGTAAAGATTGCAATTCAGAGCTCTTTTCTAAGAATGTCTTCTTTAGACCATTTCCTCCGGCGTGAAAGTATTGCTTAATTGTTTCTAAAGCGACGTCGAGTACAGCGCACTGTTTAGGACTTAAATTCTTTTCAAACTGAAGTGACTGCAGAAAAAACAACGAATTAATATTATTATAGAATATTATACAGAATATTATAGAATAATATATTTGATACGAATACCTCCATTACTCCAAGAGTTGGCAGACGATTAGCTGAGACATGATTTCTGAAAAGTCGTGAGACGTCCTCTATTTTGGCATTTGGCAGGTTTTGGAGAATTAAATTCTTTTCAGACATCGGCGGCAAAACTATAGATTTTTCGAGCGTATGCATCACTATCTTCCAGAGCTCTTTCAGAAGTCTTTTAAGGACAGTTCGTTCACAGAATTGAGCAAACATTGACAGTTTTCCATCGAGTAAATCCATCAATGGATGTAATATGTGATCTGCATCTGCAGCAACTTCTTGACTATTGCGCAGCGCTTGATTGGCTTGAGCTGAGCTACTGCTCGAACCTTTGACTGATGTTAAAAGACCACCCAATTCATGAACACTCTGTTTAATAGTTAGCTCCAAACTGGAATTTGAAGTTATTAGTTATTGTATTGATATTGTTTGATAAAAGGTTGTAAAGGTTGCAAAGATTGATACCTATTGGCGAATACAGCACTCAATTCATCGAGTACTCCATTGAGAGTTTGTTGTAATTCTTTGAGAATATTAGCGGCATCTGATTCGAGCTAATGTTGCCAAATATTAATCACATTACACACTATTCATTTGCGATAATAACAATGAGAATAAGAATGAATACCTTTTCTCCACCCATTGATTCAAACATTTTTTCGAGTTGAACTCGAAGTTGTTGAATATTATTCATTAATATACACGCCTTCAAAGTAAATAAAGATAAGTAAGTGCTTTAATTCAATTGTATATGAATTACCGTTTTTTCTTGTCCGACATAATTATGAAACTCTTTCTTAACAATGTCCGCATAAGCGGTTAACACTTTCACTATTGTCTTAGCGAACCGTTTCATATATCTCTTCACAATTTCCGGATCCGGACATTCGAGTTTAGAGATCACGTCAAAGCATTGCGTCAATTGAGTGAAGACATCGACCACAGAATTGGAGAATAAGGAATGTTCCGAACTTTGTTGAAACTATAAAACACATAATTAAAGATTATTTATTATTGGAATGAAATAAGATTTAAGGATTAGTGTCACGTACGCCGTCTTTTTTATCTCTTAAAAAGGCACTATTTAGATATTCTAAGGAGACGTCGTCGTTCTCATTCAACCATTGCATCACAAATGGCTCAAACCATCTAAAAATAGTATATTTATGCTTACTTTTCAGTATAATCTAATTAATTAAGTTAATTAAAATGTTTCTATAATTCAATTTCTTTATTACGCTGGATATTCAGGAACTGATCCTTTAAATTGTGGCACATCTTTACAATATGTGTTGTAAAACCATTTGACTTTAAAATGCAAATTCATATACGCAGAGCTTCTACAGAATCTATTTTGTTCGTGTTCTTCGAGGGCATACTTCATGTCTACAGCAAAAAGGCTCCACATTGTGGCCGCACTCAAGTGACCGATGTTTAATTCTTGAGGGAATCTATGAAATCACAAATTAGATAAAGTTTATGCTTTAGATGTTGTGATTTGTATTACTGATTTAGAACAGGAGAATAGCTATTCTTGTCTTCTTCTATTACAGAAACCATAAGCGCAACCAATTTGTGCCAGAAATCCAAGTTTTGAAGGCTCGGTCCGTGTTCTTCTTGACCTTCTTTTTTCTCATTTGGATCCGTTTGGAATTCTCTGCCATAGAGTTCAGTGCAATTTTCGAATAAGAACTGATACGTTGATCTCAAGCAAGCCTTAGCGCAATCTTTGACAACAGTGCTCGCTCTCGGAGGACTCGATAGTTCCTGAACTTTCATTCTGAAAAACGTTATACTCGTCAATAAATCAACCGTTGATTTGAGATCTTGTAATTTTTCAGGCGTTGAGGCGGGGAAGTTGTTCTGAAATATATTAAATATCCTCAAAATTTATTTCAACATTTCAGTTTTAACCTTTACATACCCGATACATTGAAAGGTCTATGCGGAGAGAGTTGTGAAGTTGATCGAGAAGCTTAACAAACTTTTCCTTCTATTTGGTTCAAAATATATTTAAAGATTAGATTCTATTCCTATAATATTTTAGTTAAAATTTATTTCAACTATAAAATAATTTAATTATTAGTATTTATATTTCATGTTTCTATTTGTATCCAATTCAATTCAAACATACAAATAAATTATTATATTTCGCAGTGGTGCAGCCAAGGGGGGGCTACCGGGCTGTAGCCCCCCTTGGATCCCATCGAGAATCCCAAAATGAATATTGTATTGCGCTACTTTTAGTACAATATAAACTAACTTGTCAAATGTAGATAATAATTTTTTTATAAAGCCCCCCCAAAGCAAATTCCTGGCTGCGCCACTGATATTTCGATATTTGTACAATTGCTTTATTATAATATAATTATAATCTGTATATCAGTCGATACTATTCAGTGAACAGTTTAAGGAGCTTTAGATAAGTAAAGAATATGATAATTTAGAGATCTCTGATTTGAATTGATTTGAAAGAATTGGATGATATTTCGCATAAAAAAAATAATATTTAAATGGATGTTTGTTTACCCCAAAGTTGGAGGCAGCGAACCGATCACTCGCAGATACAGCAGAAGAAGCGGCGGTGTGTGCATAGTATGCATTAATATTAGCTAATAGTGTACTCATCACAGCGGGCACTCCTTGACATAAATACTTTGTGGAGAGGCAGTGGAAATGTCTGAAATTAATTATGAATACAATAAGTTCACAACCGAATTATAAGGAATACTCGTACGTCATCGCTTGATATATCGATTCGATGCCATATCTCATAGCGAATTCATCAACTATTTCTCGTGCCGGATAATCAAAATATACTTTCCACGCGTCGTCCTATGCATTCATATTTACATTATTAGATATTTATTATTCATATTTTAATTTCATTAGTTCTTTATCAAAACTAATCAACTGTTTAAGAAATCAGAGATAAAACTTATTTTTCGAGTCAAAACTTGTGAATTTTGCAAATATTTATACCTTTAATCATTGAAATCATCTCAATTATCATAATTAAATATTTTAATCTCGATTTTAAATTAAATATTTAAATTAGAATCATCTAAATTGACAACATAATTGAATTTGAATTATGTTTACTAACTTATTAGTGAAAGTTATAGCAAATATTTATTATTTGTGACATTTAACTTTCTTTTTTCACGCAGACAAATATACTGTACTTTGTATTATAAACTTGGGATATCCAATATTGATGAAGAATTTGTTTCGTAAACTATTTATTGAATATTTGAATTTAAATAATTTAGATACTGAACATTTTTACTTATATTCTATCAGAAGCATTGAGATAGGATCTAAAGTATATAAAAATAATTGTATAAACACTTTTTTTACTTGAAATTAAGAAAAAATCGATAAAAGTGTTATTCTTTTCTAATTTTCAATGAAGTCATGGAAATAAATTTTTTTGATTTAAACTACATTTAATATAATATAAAATACTGCATATTCAGATTTTAAATTGAATCAATTAATTTTCTATGTGATTAAATCAGTAAATAATAATTGGCAAAATACATTGAGTTTAGATATCTGATCAAATTTAAAGTTATTGTTAAGCAAAATTCTAGGAAAATTATTTCTTTTACTTTATATCGCAAATTAATTTAAAAATATTAAATACATGTATTATTGAAAGAAATACTTGAAAAGATTTTTGCTGACAACCAATGAAAAAGTTTACTAATAATAAGTTAAAATCATGGAAGTTATTTTTAAAATATTATAATATTAGACTTTAGATCTTAGAAAGAATTTTAAATATCCAAATCTTTCATTTAATAGATATTAAGGATAATTTGTTAGAAAGCTTGCAAAATACTATATGTGTTAGAATTGATTGATAATCAAAATCTGATTAAACTTGGAATCAAGTGCAAGAAAACTTGGAATTATATAATATTGAGTCTGCCATAGAATAAAATATTGTTTTTATATTATAGAGAAAGTAATGCATGAGATATTCCTAAAGGCAAATGTTTGTTCTTCTAAGAGAATAGGAGTCGATATTTTATGTTCAGAAAATGATAGCAACAAAAAGCAATTGGAGCGTAAAAAAGGCGATGTTTTATATTATGTCTCACATAAGTTATTTTGTTTTCACATGGATTTATGCAAATTATGTAAAATTTTATTGATTAGAAATAAGTGTTTCTTGAAAACTCATTATGAACCTAATAAATGCACTCATATATGCACTCATATATTTTCTTTCGTCAAATTAGATCAAGTTTTAGTTTATAGCATGCCTTGTAATAGTAAACTTGTACAGTAATAGTAAATCTCATCAATAATTTAATTTAAAAGCTCGCGTTTCTTTTTTATAATATTACTGTTTATTTTATTTATGTGTTCACTGAATTCAAGCTTTCACTGAAAAATAATTGTTGAGAACATTTAAAGTTATCAACTGTTTTATAGAGTATTTTTAGATGTACAATTTCAAAATTTCTATCAAATTTTTTCGGGTTGTATTTATTATTTGTATTTTCACTGTATTTAATACATAGTATTATACTCTATAATATATGCTTACGAGTTAATCAATGCATTACCAAAACAAGAGTATATATTTAATTATTCACATAAATGGATTTTCATGTTATGAAAGTTTTTCTCAACTCGTAAAGAGATAATTAAGAAAATGTTTGATTTTGTAATTAAGGATTTAATTAATTTCATAAACAACTATTTGAAAAATTTAAATAATTTAAAATTATAATTCTGCAAAAGGTAAAAGATGTAAAGAGAAAAAAGTTAAAAAATTTAATTAATATATGTAATGGACTTGAAAGCATCCATTAATTTATGGCATATTTGATTTTAAATATCTATATTATTTTATTGCGGAATTTTAGATACAGTACAAGTATTTCATAATCTACAGAGTGTTTGGATAAATCGAAAATTTATTTTAATGCTTCTTAAGTTTAAAAACTAAACAAATGTGATAACCTATACCTCACCCTAATTCGGTGATGAGATACCTCATACCTCATACCTCACTATGAGATACCTTTAAACAAATTGAGCAAATAATAGTTAATAATAATTGGTTGTGACTGTTATCTATTTGTTTAAAACTTGAAAGTGAATATATTCTTCAAATCGGTTAAGATATTTATCGATTTTACAAATTAAATATTTATCGATTTTACAAATTAAATATTTATCGAACCACTCGACAGACACAATAGTCAATTCTATAATAATTTGACATTTTCTTTCCTCATTTAATTATCTTTATTATCTTCAATGCATTTTAGTTGACATAATTGAATATATCATAAATCAAAACCTATACTATATATTCAGTCAAAATATTCACAAAACATTTTAATGAATGCATAATTATCTTAAATCTAATCGAAGTGGTTCTTGAAGTGAATTTCAGAATCACATTTTTAATTTAAAACTATAATTAAAAATCAAACAAAATCTTAATTATAATGAAATATCACATTTTCCAATGATTCTGGTTGGAAAGCAATATACAGTATTTGTCATAAATTGTAATTATAATTGATATACTCTGTATATTTGTACTGTTTTAATAATTGGTGAATATTCTAATAAATTTATTCCATTAAACACAACCAAAAGAAATTAATGGTTGAGAAAAATGTTACACCTGAGAACTATTGAATGATTACATACCCCCTTAGCATCTGGTAGTTTGACAACACCACTGTTTTGAGTTTCACATAAATAATGGAACAAATTCTTCATAAAAAAATAGACAAAGATTAATATAAAATAAAAATAATAACTAATGAGTTTGGACTAACTTCGTGCAAACAGGTATATTGAACGTGATAAGGCGCTACTTTTTCTTCTCCTTTGATTTCAACGCTAATGTGTAAACGTATTGCACCCGAAACGGCTGATTTATCAGTTCTCTTTTCCAGATTATACCAGACATCCATTTCGCCACTCAATGTTCTCACTTCTATTATGGTTTGACCCAAAAAGTCGTCTGACTCTCGGGTGAGCTTTTGTCTAAGTTTTGATTTGAGATCATTGTCCTCATCCCAAACTCGAACTTTTATTCTATCAGAAGAATTATGACATTCAAAGTAAAACTTTTCATTCCAAACTGGATTCAGATCTTGAGATATGGTTCGCGTCCTTTTTTTCGTTTTGCCGACTTGTACTGTCACATAAGGATCACTTGTGCCGCTCTTGTCTTTGGCGATTAGGCCCTGAGCGCAGATCACTGTTTATGAAGTTAATTGTCAAAAATATTAAATACAAAATCAATGTTTGCAAATAGTAAGGACCGGATAGAGGAATATAAAAATGGATTTATATTCATTCAAAAGAGTTATTATCCAATAATAGTGAATGAGTTGATAGTGAGAAACATTAGACAATTACAAAAGGGCTAACAAATACATGCCTGTAATGGCAATTTTAGCAGACCAGCTGCCGTCAAGCATAACTTGTTCGGATTTTTGCATTTCATCAATATGAGTGTCAGGATGAACACCAAAGGTGACCCTGCAATTCAACATTTAACAAAACAAAACTCACAAAACATTTCGACAATACATATCATGCTATTCATTAACGCATTAGATCAATACTTAAACAGCACTGAATGTAATCAAAAATATTTAGTGCAACGAAACACTCGACAACATATTAGCTCAACAGTGAAACACTTTCACACATTGGAGATAAATGGATTTGGTATTCGATGAGCGACAATACTTGGATAACATTTAGCTTTTATGCCATGAGTTTGGGATATCATTAGACCTACCGGTAATAGCGATTTTAGCCGACCATTTGGAAGTGCCATCGAGTACGCTTTGTTTAACTGCTTTCATATGTCCGGAATGACTCTTTTCATCAACACTGAACACATCCCTATAGTGTATAACGTTTTTTATTCATTCATACTTTCATACAATTAACCCTCGAAAAATCCGCACTTATTTCATGTTAAAACTCAACTATTTCTACAATCATCAGAAAGTGCATACCTTATCAGCTCAAATATTTCGGGTTTATCGCGTTCTCTAACTTTCATCCTATCCTTCATAGCCATTATAATATTATTGGCCTTATCTTCTGCGCCGTGCTTTGAGCTCTTTTCTGCGGCTCCTATTTTGGTTCAAAACATAAATGAATTTAATTTCAAATAATAAATAAATTCAATCAAAGTTTTATAAGTATATACTCTGTAAACAGTCAGCATTGAGCAAATCTTTGCATTTTTCGTGACATTTGACACCACATTCTGTACATCTGACTCCTTGTCTTGCGATTCCCCAAAGCAAGCCTTCGCATTCATAACAATATGTAGGACTGGTGGCAGTCCAGGGCTGGAAATTGTGAGGCGTTGTACTTGAGATCGGATAAATCAATGCTTGCAATGTCTTCTTATAAACATGAGTTTTCTTTAGAGATTTGAGAGATGAGAGCGTTTTAGTGTTCAAAATGATCGGAAATAGTACTCATTCATAAAATTTTAAAATTATACGCACCAGTTCCTCATCATTGAGGGAAGCTCTGGGAACAGCGGATGTCAGGCCTGCATTACGCTTTGTGGCTGCCATTGTCTGCAACTATATTTTTAATTTAATTAATTTTTAGCTCAAACTTTTTTTATATAAATTACTTTAAAATAAATAAAACATAAAATTTGATACACAAGTTGTTAAACGAAATGAACATTAATAGGGATTTAAGATATAATCGATAAAACTTTTATGACATTAATAAATGGATTCAAGAAATAGGAAATACTTAAATAAATTAAACCATAACCAAAACAAAAAAGAAGTACCAAACAAATTAGTCTTAACACCTATACATTTAAATGCGATTACCTTTAAGACCTTTGTCGTCATGAATTGCAACATTTCAAAAGAAGAGAATATGGATTTATTAGTTAAATTTGTTATTAATGAAATTAAAATTAAAAAAATAGAGGCATTTATGCGTTGAAATTAAGTGATAAATTGACTATAATTTTAGAAAGGTGAAAATTTTTTTTTCAACTATGTTAGAATATATGTGTTAGAACTTACCAGTTCACTAACAAGTGGTATTGATTTCTTTCGGGGCCGAATATCAGGCATTGCATCGATGCCACTAAAAAACGGATTATCCCTAATAGAAGAACAGAAGAGATCCATTAAATAATACTAAAGCTGGTTTTCTTCAATTTTGTAGCAGTTATTAATGGTATAAGAAATAAGTTAGAGAATATTTAATGGAAGCTTAAAGAGTGTTATGTGTTGTCATATATTATTTTATTCATTAGTGTAACTGTGAATCAATACGTATAGAATACGTAATATTTTGTAATATCCGTTTTCAACATACCCTCCTTTAGGCCACAAACTTTTAATCCCATCCGTGCTTCCTTGACGAGCACCAGTCTGTTTAAGATAATTCAATTTAGATAACTAGCAGTCAATTCATAATTTATTCATTCATATTATTTTATTATTAATTTTGTTCATTTGTTAATGATTTTCAAGTGATTGTTATTTCATGTTTATTAATATTCTTCAGTACAGAGGCGGCATAAATAGCATGTTCAACTTTCAATATATATCAATTTGATAAGACTTAATCTTTTTTTTATAAAGACTTTACCAAAATTTGAATCTCAAATGAGTTATAAAGCTTTTTTTCTTAATTAAGGATCTGATGTTACTTTTGATTTCATTTACGAGTCATTTCAGATTCAAATTTTGATAAGACTTTATCAAAAAGGATTAAGTCTTATCAAAGAAATATATATTTAAAGTTCAAAATAGTATTTATGTACTATAATAGCAATATTTTCATATAATATTGTAACACATAATCTCTAAAATTTGCTATTAATTGGCTTATAATAGTATACAGCACTTAAATATTGTAAATATTTAATACAAAGAAAAAACTAATTATTTTTTTACTTAAATCGAATTTTTTTATTTAGTTCAAAATGAAGGGTGTCTCTTAATTAACTAATGTACGGTTGCCGGCTTTCACAAAAAAGCCCAAAAAAGTTTTAATGTAGAAAGTAATTTTTATAAACTAATTATTTTATTATAAATTTAATATTATTAGTAAATACATATACTGGCAACCACTTGAACACAAAATAAATAAAAATTTGATAGAAATTAAGTGTTTATCTATGTTTAATGGGAAAAAACAGTTACACACACCCCACCCCTTCGAGTCATACATCGTTGGATTCAGCATAACAAACCGAGTAATTTGATACCCCATTTGATGAAG
>JAUJYU010000819.1:0-11111 GCA_033995675.1 Nothrus silvestris
TGAGGTATTCAAAACTTATATATAGTTATAGAAAGTTTAATCTCTAAGTTTAGTTTATTAGAAATATATATGTTTTTGAACCAAAGGAAAGGAAAGGAAATAAAACTCCACCGTTTTATTTGTTAGAAATTGTACATAGAGTTTATAAATGTGTATGAATAGACATTTAAAAGTTGATGAATTCAACTTTCACTTTCTATTGACTTTTGAAATTTGACTTTCACTTTCATAAGCTTTGTTTGTGATTTTGATCATAAGCTGTGATTTGCATGAATTTTTGTGATTTTGGTTTTGACTTTCGTTCCATCAGTTGATTGTCTAATATGTTTGATATGCCATTAATCTGTTTAATGTTGCAAATGATGTCCACTAATGTTTTAAAAAATAAGTTCATTGAACTTTTTTGTAATACTTATTAAATCAAGAAATTAAAATAAATAACAAGTTTTTGTTTGTTAGTAATAAATACAAAGAATCTGACGAAAATGCAGAAAAACTAATTTACAACTGCTTACTTGCCCTTCACTCGTTTATTTTAAAAATAAATATAAACAGTGGCGAGGACCCGCATTTGCTTGGTGCGAGCAGCTAACCCCCTAGCAAGAGCACTGAGCATTATCATTTTGGCAAATACGTCCACAATCCTCCAGCACATTAAACTACTTTTATAATTCAATTTTATATTTAGTTCTAACTAAATATAATGATTTACATTAGTCTCATTTTTAATATAATTGCGTAATTTGAATACAAATCAATTATACAAATACATATAAGTATGTCTACAGTATTAGTATTATTATAGCTTTAAGTATAAATCATTTTTATATTATATTGCAACTATCGAAAATCAATACAATAAGTTATAAAAATATATAATTTTTCATTATTAAATTATATATTTTATTATTATTAATCGCTAAATGCCTTATAAAGCCTTATAATTAAAGTATTTATGATACCATCTCAAAGATATGTTCTCAATAATCACACATACTGTAAATCACATGAAAGTCTCTTATACAAAAAGGAGATACAGTTTATTTGACACTTAATATCAACAATGTATCAATAGCTTATATTTTACTGTAGCTATTATCATGTGATGGCAACCTATTTGATGGCTAATCTTTAAAAATTATTAATAAATTTTCTTTAAAGTAAATTCAAGAGTAATTAAAGATACAATACATATAAATTTCAGTCAAATAAGTTTCAGTGATTGAAAACAATTTACTGTATGTAAATATACAGTACCTCCTTTATACGAGTATATTCATCTACCTGATACATTAATGTTACACTACTATAGTAGCCTATACTGGGGCAGCTATAAATATCAATATTGCACTATATTTTAAAATTACCTTAATTGTATGGATCTATACTTAGAAAAACTATATAAAAAAGCCCTAAATAGTCTTTTATCCTTAAAATAGACTCTAACCCACCATCTAATAGTTCCTAGCCATAAATATAGTTTAATCGACTTATTTTGATGTGTCCAACTCCTATTTAATTCCGAATGTAATTAAACTTGCAATAAAAAAAATAGGTTAAACAATAAAACCCCGAACCTTTATAGCAGTAATAAGTGGTAATAAGGATATCGAAGTGATCATAATTTAACTCATTTAGCCTTGAATGGCAAATCTGGATGACTAAGTATTTACCACCAGAAAGTTTCTTAAAGTATTTTAAGCAAATTTTGTAGATTAACTCTATTTTAAATATAGATTAAGTTAAAATAAACTAATTCAATTAATGTAAATTTTAATTTAAAGTACTGACAGTGTAATCATTGAAAAGCAATTTAAAAAGGTGTTCATATAAAAATTACTTATACTATTAGATACTTAGTATCCAACTGTCGTGGAGCCTATAATTCAAACCAATCTAAAACAACCGGCATTTGATTCTTATTTTCATAACGTTTTAATAATGGTGTCTAAACATAAAATGATTGCACAATTTTCTCATTTTAGTTTATATATCATTAATTTATTTAATTTTATTTTAATTATAAAACTAAATCTTTTATTAAAATAACAAATTCTTCAATAGAAAACTTATTATATTTTTTTTATTGACAACAAATCGTGCAATTATTGAGCGAAATATTATTAAAGTTTTTAATAAGAAAATAAATTATATTAAAAATTCATTTGAAAATAATGTTACTTTTGGTTTATATGAGTTGAGTATCATATTTATTGAATTAAATTAAAAAAATAAAAAAATAAAAATCAACAAAAAACGTTTTGGTAAGTAGTAATTATGAGGTGAATTAAAGCATTTAATAGCCTATACAAAGTAAATATCAAACATTTCTAGGTATTGCGCAGACTTGGAATGGCTTTGGAGCCATAGAAGCCGCCGCAATGCCTTTTGCAAGTGGTGGCTCTTCATTATGAGGAATACATAGATCGAACTGTTGTAACAAACTTGAGAGGAAAAGAAAAACTTCCATCTTAGTTAAGATATCGCCCAAACACATTCTCCTCCCTTTTTAATAATAAGTCAGCAAATAATTGATTTTTATTACTTTAATTTAGAGTTATTTTTATGAATTGAAAACAGAAATACATACCGACAGAGAATGGAATGAAATGATCGGGTTTGTGAACTTTTCCATTTTTAAGAAATCTTTTGGGCTCAAATTTTTCTGGTTCTTCCCATAAATTGGGGTCCATATTAATAGCATATAAATTTGGCAAAATATGAGTTCCGGCAGGAATTTGATAGCCGTGAAGATTAGAGTCTCTGCAGTTGAAAATTCATTTAAGAATTGATTGAGAAAAATAAGCCAAAAAACTTACTCTAACGTTGAGTGAGCATTGCCCAGTGCTATAACATTGCTTCGTCTCAAAACTTCCCAAAAAGTGGCTTCAGTGTAAGGCATTTCACTCAAGTCATTCAATTCTGGCATTCTTTTGGTTCCGACCACTTCATCGATTTCTTTTTGAATAATCTTCTGAACCTTTGGGTTAATCATAAGGAACAATACGGCCCACTCTATAGTACTCGTGACGTTCTCGAGTCCAGCGCTGAATATGTCATTCATTACTTGTATAAGCTGTTCTTCAGAGAAATATGACTGATGTCCAGCTTTCCTGATCTTCTCCTGTTGTACAAGATATGCGTCGACAAAATCTCTGACTTGATTGGGATCGAGAGATTTTCTGTGCTCATCAACAATATCTTTGAAATAATTGCTGGTTTCGTTTCTGTTTTGCTTAATCTTCTGATACGCGTAATTAACTCCGGGCACAAATCGAAGAAACGGGAAAAAATTCACGGGCATTGCAAGTGTGAAAAGTCTAAACCCTTCTTCCATTAGTTCGAGTAACCGACGAAATGTCTTATCTTCCGAACTTTTGAAAGTCATACTCATAAGTAGTGAACCGACGACATTGCTTACAGCGCAGGCCAGTAATGGTCTAATACGACACGGACGAGACTCACAAGATTTGAGATCAAAGAGAAAATCTTGCACTTGAGGCTAATGTAGAATAGGATTAGTCAAAAGTAGAAAATTAATTATTCATTCTATCTTTATATAAGAAACTAACTTTAAGACTAAACTTTTCATTGTTTAATGAATTAGTTGATAGTTTGAATTCATAATCAATGCCATCAAAAAATTCAAAGTGAAATTAATTATAAGCTCTGAATAAGAAATACCCGAATTTTGTGTTCGAGACAATTGCGTCCCTTTAGGAGACTTTTAGCACCGAGTTTTCGTAATACTGTATGCAAAAAAGCTCTTTGTTCTTTCCAAAGGGCTCCATCTGAGTTGACAATACCTATAAATGTTTTAATTGTCAACATTTGAATTCTTATGACAGCAAAAGCAAAGTTTTGCGAACTTTTGGTTTGGAAACAAGCTTTAAGAATGAAATATTAAAATGTTAAGATGACATACCATAGCCCTGTAGAATCTTTGTTAATTCAGTGTCCGGTCTACCAGAGAATACTGGAAGTCGAAAGGCTTCTCTTATTATATTCGAATCGTTGATTACAACTATACGTTTGCTTCCGAGGAAAATTTGATATATGGGTCCAAAACGTTTAGACAATTTAGTGAGAGTGAAATGGAAATCTTGTCCTAAAAAAGGCAAGAATCCTAAACATGGAATACCGAACGGACCAGGCGGTAGAGGTAGTAGAGGTGATCTTATGATACACAACCGAACAAATAAAAATACTATTATAAATATGAGGCTCAATCGAACGGTGGGCAAAGTTGAGACCAGAGTTAGGACCAGATTATTCATCATAATAATTCTGATTAAAGTTTTGGAGAAGCAGTTTTTTCACTTATATAAAGAAACTACAGTACTTCCTTCACCATAGGTTAATAAACTCTAAAGTCTCTTCTTTTCTAAATTATGAGAAAAACGATAATTTTCAGAGAACTAGTGAGAGGAGAGTAAGAGAGAGAGAGAGAGAGAGAGAGAGAGAGAGAGAGAGAGAGAGAGAGAGAGAGAGAGAGAGAATGGGAGGATAGGTTAGTCAGACGGAATTGGGAAACACTAGCTTAAAGGGATTTGAAAATGCAAAAGAGGTGTTGGATGCGCTCCTCCTCGAAATGAACCTCTGACCTACACTACAGACAAGACTAGATAAGTACAGTTGCGAAAGTAACCCCAGTTTTATTTAAAAGATTTTTTTAATAAAACAATATGTTTTTATTAAGAATTTTGAATTAATTTTTCCTTATATTAAATTAAGCTAAAATGGTGTAAATATCTGTCAATTAGGACAGAATTGAATTTAAGTTTTAACGATCAATCTAAACACAACCACAACAACTTATCAAAGTTGAATATCTTTTTCCTGTTTGATCGAACCGACAAGAGTTCAATGACCCATAACTGAGCTAAAGAATGCTCATTCTATTTTTTAAAGTGTCCTATATTGTGGTAGCTTTTCTTCACCTATTTGTTTGGTGTCTCCCCTCGTCTAAAGTGAATGTATTTTATTTACCAAAATATTAATGATAGGTCAACAACGAGTTAAGGAAATACATTATAACTTACAGTCAAAACATCGAAGTAAACAAAATATCTACAGCTACCACAAAGGATTATAAGATTAATTCCTCATTTCAAAAACACAACAATTATATTTTTTTACTCTTATTATAGCTTTAATTACTTTTTACTCCTTTATTTTGAATTCATTGAATACCAGAGTATGAGTGACCACAAGATCTGATAGAACACAGATTTGATTTGTAACGATTCAATTAAAATTAATTTGGATTAATATTTTAGAAGTTGAATGAAATCTCAATTAAATATCACATTAAGAAAAAATAAAAATAACTTTCTCTTAAAGTGAAGTAAAAACAAATTAAAATATAATGTATTTCTTTATTGATAGTATTGATCAAAATTTCCTTAATCTATACTATTATTTACAATGTTCTTAATATTCTTCAGAAGGTTTAACGGTAATGAACGCACACAAACTCACTTTTATTTTAAATTTGCCTATCATTTGAAGAGATAATAAGGTTAAATCAGAGTTAATGATTGATATCTGATCCAACAAGTTTATGTAAATATCTTTTATATCTATTGTTTAGTTAGTTGAAAAGTTGTAAACCACTAATCTTTTTCCATTATTAAAAATCGACTATGCTCAATTTGCATACATCAGAGACCAGTTTTTGTGTTCTCCTCGTGTTTGTTCGCTTAAAATTGAATAATTAACTCTTTATTAAAGGAAACTTTTATAAAATTTTAAAAAGGAAAATAAAAATTGCATCTATTATTATGCATATTAACAATAATTATAATTTTAATCAATTTTAGAACAATATTAATGTTAACAGCAATAACCCCTGGATTAAACCAGAAAGGATTAAACATTAAAAAACATTTGATAATTATTCTAAACGTTCTATAGATTTTTTTGGTAATAAGTTTTGTAATAAATAAGGAATTTCAATGATAACAAGATTGCAGCTATCACTTATTTAAATTAACTTAGAATTGATTGAAATTTATTAATTTAATAATACACTTTCCAGTTAACTTTATAACCATTTAAAAGTAGTTTAAGTCTAAATCTTCACAAAAAATAATAAATCTCGTTGACGGTATTTCTCAATATTTGATAGTTTGTTTCATACTATGATTTAAAGAACTTCTCATCTCTTGTTATCATTTAGAATAGACTTTGAAAACCAAAATAAACTCAATCTTCCTTTTAAGTTCACCGATATTTATGATAATAAATTATAATAGTTTTCACAAAAAATTATTCCAATGCAATAAAAATAGATTAAAGGTTTAGATAGTCTTTAAAATGAAACATTTTCAAATTGACAATTATATACCCATTTGTGTCACATGAGTTAAAAAAATAAAATCCTTTAATAATGTATAAAAGTTGGCATAATTTTTAAGTTAATTTTTAAAAATCTAAATCTAATATACCTTAACTAAATTTCAAGGTTAAGCTCTGGATCAACGTTTATAGAGTGATAATAACTTAATTGATATGAAAAGACATCCACTATAACTAGTGAATAAATTTTTCGGTTTAAGCCGAATTTTACCGAATATTGACGCCGAATTTGGAAAAAGATTCGGCGTAAAGCAGTCTTACGTCGAATTTTACCGAATATTTCGCCGAATTTAGAAAAAAGTTTCGGTTTTACGTCGAAAAACAGAAACATAAGAAAATTTTATGATTTCAATATATAATAAAGTAATACAATATAAACTGCAAAACAAAATCACATTAAGAGAAATGTATACATACAGTATACTAGCTAACATTTATTATAATTTGGCTCTCTTTAAATAATTCTCAATTTATACATTTTCTTAATGTTTTGGCTATAATTTTTGCAATTAATTAAATAAAATGCATTTTGACTCAAATTATGAATAAAATTAGTACTAAAAAGTGAATTAAAAATAATAAAATATTCGGTTTTTGTCATACGCCGAATATTGACGCCGAAAAAGCTATTCACTAACTATAACATTATATCGATTAATATAATTCATTTAATATTGATTCAGTTTTCGATAATTATCCTTTTTTTTGTTAAAAATGTTATTAAATATTGATTTTTGCAAAATATTTAAAGAGAAAGTTTTTGTTTTATTGGCAACGAATGAAATGCATTTAATTACAGCTACAATTAGCAAAAGGGTTCTAAACAATGGCGGATCCTATTATTTAGTAATAGCTTTTTCATAACTTTTGTATTGCTTTGAATGGAGAGACTTTTGAGACAACCCTCTGTTTAGAATACTATACTATGACAATTAGAGGCAAACACTTTGAGCTTACATTTAACATATTTGAGATACATTAAGTATATTGCAAAAACGTAAGTTAATAAGTTATAGTTAATAAGTGTTTTTCTTTATTTTATTGAATGTATGTAACTATTGTTTTATTCACAATAAAAGTTTATTTACAAATATTAATATTAATTAAGTGTTCATTTTTCCAAAATACAGCATTAGTTGAGCATCAAAAATACAGCATTAGTTAGGCATCCAAAATACAGCATTAGTTGAGCATCCAAAATTCAGAGTAATTTAAGTACAGGTTAAGCATACCTTTTTTCATTTTCTACTTAACATATTTGCTCAATATTTACAGTGATATTATTTGAAAAGCCAACTCTTTATTTCGATTATATTTCTGAAAAAAACACTTTTTTATTTACATTAAATATTGTATGTAAACCATCGTTCTTCATAAGTGAACTAAACTAGAAATAATTGTTATTTCTTGCATTTTCTGTTTCTATACCGGTATATAATATTGAATCTTCTTATGGAATCTAATCTCATATTTATATCTGATTAAGAATTGGAGTAGCGTCTAATTTGTGTCTGCACATATTATCCAATCTCATATGATCCAAAACCTGTTTCACACCTGTTTTACTTAAACTCACTACAGACTGGTCTCACAGTATATCAAAAGGCATACAGTTATTATAAAATTGTTAAAATTTTTTGATTTTTTATGATTAAAATTAAATCAAAATGATCAAACTAGTGAAAGGTTAAGTTAGGAAGGGTAATTTAGATCAGCGTTTGTCAAACTGGGTTTCGCGGATCACAGCTGATCCGTGGAGGTGTCGAGGGTGATCCGGAAATAAATTATCAAAACTAATATTAGGTGATCCTTCAGTTAAATCTTAGAATTACGTTTAAGACAATTATTTAATTTGTAAATAAAAAATTTTAAAACATTTCAAATCATATACACTATACTTAATTATTAGATTTTCGAATTTAAACCTATAGAATTGCATTAATAATGATAAGTTTAGAATGCATTTGAATGAATGTTGTCACAAAAACTTGAAAGTTGTATTGTTTACACGTAATGTTTATCTATTATAGCACTATTAGACGATATATTGCTTAAATATTAGAAACTTATTCAATAAATTTAAGAAACGAGACGAAACCATACGGTTTAGTAAACAATTATTGAATGAAAATTTTTTGCTAAATAAAAATTAAAGTAATTTTTAAAAAATCCAAAATATAGGTTAGTTCAGTGTTTAGGTTCAGTTAAAATATATGGCCTAACCTTAAAATAAATCATAAGCAATTGGGTATTAAGATAAGAGCGTGTTCAATACACGAGACGAGATGTACACATATAAACATAATTAATCGATAATTAATGTTCTTACATTCAAATTCAATGTAAAACGAGGGACCGTAAGAACATTAATTATCGATTAATTATGTTTATATGTGTACCAGTACAAGTATAATTTTTGAAAAATGCGAGATCGGCTCAAAATTCTCATGACTGATTCAAGACTTACTTTTAAGAATCATTTTGTAAATACAGTATAAATATGTAATAATATAACAAATCAGGGATGTGAAAGAGGGGGTAAAGGGCGAGTAAAATGTTTTACCCTCTTTTTGGATCGAAAATTTTTCGCTTATCACCTCTCCCCCTCCCACGCGATGATCCGCGGAAAGTCCATAAACTCAAAAGTGATCCGCGAATTAAAAAAGTTTGAGAAACCCTGGGTTAGATGACTCACGCGCGGTAACGAAATCTTTGCAATAATAGAACTTTTTGAAATGTTGGTTATTGGCGAAAAGTTACTATTAATATATAAGTTATTTTGATATACTTAATGTTTAGTGAGATTAGTCTGTAGTGAGTTTAAGTAAAACAGGTGTGAAACAGTTTTTGGATCATATGAGATTGGATGATATGTGCAGTAATAGTCTGATTGACACCAATCATTAGAGATAGATTAGCATAATAAATATGAACAATAAATAAAATTAAAAAATTATATACTGATTCAGTGATATGTATATTTTCTAAATGTTAAAACACAAACCTAAAATAACCTAAATATTAATAACTTATTTGTAATTACATTTATAGTAAGAGTAATGCATATATTATAACATATTCTCTCGAACGTATTGACTTCAGGTAAAACATTGGACATTAGAGGCTTTAACAGATACAATGGAGTAGTTATTATTATATGTACTGTAGATGGGTGCTTAGCTAGTTCTGTAGCTGTATCTTTACAAGTGGCAGATCTTACAGTTAAGTTTCATTTTTCAAATATGAAAGTAAATTGTAATTTATAATTTCACAAAACTTATTATTTAATTTAAAACATAAATATAATAATAAAAATTACAATTTATCATAAATTTAAGTCCACTCCATAATAGTTGAACATAAGTTGGTTGCAACTGTATTGGGAACTCTTTTAGTTTTAAATTGTTTTTTATGTTGCATTTAATTACTCGATAAAAGTTATTTATTTTATAGTCTAAAAAATTAAAATCACTTAAAAATGTATCTATTTTTTCTATGTTTTAAATTTCAATACTTTCTAATCAGTGAAGTCTTTATTAATAAATACTGTATATAAATGATAAGATAATCGAAATATTTTCTATCAACATTTCAATCAACGTAATATAATGTGATTCCAACATTATTTCTAACTAAGTTAGCAACAAAATTGAACGGTCAAAGGGGTCAGTGGCCACTTCGGGATGACAATACTTTAATAAGACACAGTTGCCCTCTGTTTGCTAAACAAAAAAATCATTTTTCCCCCAAAGAAAACCATTAGTTCGGTAACTTTCCCCGCCGTAACTTGGTCACTGGTCACTTTTCGGGTAAATTTCTTGGAAAATGTCCCCCTCAAGTGATACGTGTTCTAATGATACCGGTCTCATGTTTGTAGTCATTATAGTTTAGGAGTCTATAGCCGTACACACACACATTTACATAAATTCATACATACATATGTATAATATGTATAATATGTATAATAAGTATAATATGTTCATACATATATACATACAATATACATACTGTGCAGTCTTTGACAAAATTGACTGCCGATGATTTTAAAGGGTTTAATGCCCTAAACATCAATGAATTTTAATGAAAATTTTTTTGAGAGTAGAGTATTTCGGGAGGCAACTTTTAGTCTGGTCGTCACCGTTCAATTCGCAAAGGTTATTTAATGAATTAGGTAAAATTTCACAACTATATAGGACGGTATATCGAAAATTCTAACGAAGCAAGATTATTAAGCATCGAAAATAAGTAGACACGTGTATTTTTGTTTTTCAAGAAAGTCTTTTATTTGAGAGCTACAGGGCCTTAAACACAAAATTTCCAGAAATTCAGATAAGAATATCTATCGTAATTTTAGGCCGAAATATTAATAACTAAATGTATAAATATAGAAACTAATATAAAGGAGTATATGGATTTTCACAAAATAAGTGTCATTTAAATTAGGATAATTTATTATTAAATATCTCAAAAAACTCAGTTTGACGTATTCTTAATTTTTCTTATATCTCTTATAGTTACATTATCATTTCATCATCATCTTAAAATTTAAAGGATATTCAAAACATCACTATAAACTTAATCACTATTAATTTTAATTACCTTAAATTTTTACTTTAACTTGATATGAAGTTTAGAGTGATGTTTTGAATATCATTAAATTTTATGAAGATGATAAAATGATAATGCAATTCAACGATTATATTTTAAAAGAACTTTTTGAAAGCTTCATTTTGATATCGAATTCGAAGCGT
>JAUJYU010000820.1:0-11102 GCA_033995675.1 Nothrus silvestris
ACGTTCTATTATTAAAAAGTTCTAAACTCCAGTTCGGATTTTGATTCCAATGCGTTATAGTCCTATATGCTTTATATAGCAATTTTCCAAAAACCTTCGGTTCCAAACGAAACTTTCCCAAAAACATCTTTAGGCCTCCCTAAGACTGTCAAAAAAATTTAATCTTATTATCTCACGGGGGCGGGGTCTAAATTAATTTTTGAAATTTCAAATTTTGTAATAGAATCTATGGACTCAGATTTTACAAATTATTAAATATCTCGAAAACCATAAGAGATATCAAAAAAATAAAAGATACGTCAAACTGAGTTTATATGAGCTCTACTTAAATATATCATCAGATTTGGTCTACGAAGATCTTTTTCTTATTCCATACCCTTCTTTATAAGCTTATAATGTCTGAGAATTAATTAAATTTTCTGTTGATATTTGAAAAATGTATTAATCATTGAAATAATCTATTTAAAAGTTTTATTGATTTTGATTATACTATAATTTTAGTAAAGAAACTTATGAAACAGTCTGTATATAATGAAAAATTTTAATTACATTTATTTTGAACGATCTAAACAATATAAGTTACTTTGCTTGTGGTCTTATTATAACAAAGAGCTAAACTTATACTCTAAAATCATCTTTGATTATCTTTATATAAGACTTAAATATATGTTTGACTTAAATTAATATAAAAATAGCTCAAAATTGTCTCAATAGATGAGAATTGAAATAAAGTTAAAATGTTTTGAACACTCAATTTATTTGATTAAATATAAGGCGCCGTACATTAGAAGTAAATTTAAAATAAGAAATAAAGTCAAAAATTATTATATTCGTGGAACAATTTGAAGAATAATTGACTAATATTTGTTATAGGAATATATCCTTATTATCGAAATCGTTTTCCAAATCAAATAAATTGGTTAAACTATCGTTAACTTTAAACTTATATCTCGAATCCATAACATCAAAGTCGAGTACAAGAAGTTTAGTTTCTTCGGTTCCGTTTCTCGATCCGACGGCACAAACAAGTTTAGTATTAGAAGCTCTGATACGCCAAACAACACCACCACTGCCACCACTGCTAAGTGAGACCAAGTCCCTGATGAAGTCGCCATTCCTGAGATCCCACAGTTTGACAGTTCCGTCATCGCTAGACGTGATCACAAAGCGTGAGTTGAACTGAAGACATGTCACAGCACTTTGGTGTTTGTTAGAGCCCGACAGCGTCTGCAGACACTGCCCAGTGTTGATGTCCCACACTTTGACCGTCGAGTCGGCATTGCCTGAAACTAATATATGGCCTCTTAATTGCATTCCACTCGTTAAGGACTGATGACCTATAAGTGTATGCTTTAAAGTTCCCGCATTTGCCGACCAAACTCTGATGGAAGTGTCGAGAGAACCGCTAACTATATGTTCGCCATCGAATTGGAGAGAATATACTCTATTGGTGTGTCCTTCGAGTGTATGCAAACACGACTCAGTCATCACATCCCAGACTTTGACCAAATAGTCATAAGCGCCCGAAACGCATAGTTTGCCATTGAATTGAACACAACGAACAGCTGCCACGTGACCCACGAGAACATGACAGCACTCGCCAGTCTCAATGTCCCAAACCCTGAGAGTGGCGTCTCTCGAGCCCGAGACCACTTGGTTTTGGTGCAAAGCCATACACCTGACAGTGGATGTGTGGCCGTAGAGGGTATGCAAACACGTGCCGTCGAAAGCACTCCACACTTTGAGGGTTCGGTCGGTTGAGCCGCTGATTATTATATTATGAGGTGATAGTTGTGAAGACCAGACACCGCCCGTATGACCTGTCAGTGTTCGCAAACAACGTCCCGATTCACTGGACCAGACTTTGAGAGTGTTGTCATCACTTCCGCTCACTATTATATTAGAAGATGGATTGAATTGAAGACAAGTGATCACATGGTCGTCATGTCCTTTGAGATGTAGGATCTCTTTCAAGATTCTCGCCTTTCTAGAAGTGGTGGTAGAAGTGGTGGCACTTTCTTTCTCATTACTGAAGACACCGTATCTCCAGTTGTATTCAATAGTCTTTTGCCTCAAATAAGCGATTTTATACTCAGATCTCACAAACGTTGGCAACGAAGACATTGGCGGAGAGATTGGCGAACATATTGGCGAAGAGGGACTCATCTTTGGTGACGCACTATTGGAAGGCGGGGGAGATGTGGGGCATAAGGAGGAGCGGCGCTCCAGTTTACCACTCAATCGTCTCTTAAACAGATCGACAATAGTCTCATTGTCTTCAAGTAGTCGTTCTTCGCGACACTTCTCGCGCCACAAGAGGTTGTCTTCACATAATATTCTCCAATAACGACACGTTTGTGAAGCTCTTAACAGATCCTTTGGGTCCAAAAAACTCAAAACATAGAGAGACAACTCTTTTGGCAACAATGATATGAAGTCCCTCTGCAGTTGTGGTTCTATTAAAGTCAGCAAATGTCGGATTTGCTGCACTTCACAGATTTCACTCGAAACTAAACAATCGAGAGCTGCGATCCTTTCGTTATGAGACCAGTTGTGAAACGTCTTCAACCAGTTCTCCAGTCCTTTAGAAAGACATGCATTGAGTCCAAGCATTGAATGATCGCTCAATTCATTTCTGTTTATATCGATCTCAAAGTCTTTAATACTATTACTCTTAATATTATTGGTATTAATGTTGTGATTGTTGTTATTGTTGTTATTATTCGTGAAATCAATTTCATAAACATATGACTCATTCTTATTAACAAAACAATTATTAATATTAACAGATTCTGAGATGTCTTCGTCTTCGTCTTGCCTTATGTCCAGAGTTTTGCCTAACTTTACTTTTTTGACGGCAATAGAATTGCAATTATTATTACTGTTATAGACATTATTGTTGTCAATGAGTTCTCGTTTAGCACTAATTGTTGACGAAATCATGTGATGATTGGTCTCGCACTTGACTTCACATTTGACCTCACATTTGACCTCACGTTCGACCTCAACCTTATTAATAATACTATTGTTTGAGACATAAAGCGATTCGTCACACATTTCGTCCATTATTTTTCGTTTTAAAGCAATTGTTTATCAATTTTAGTAAATAAACAATTTTCTAATAAAAGAAACTAAAATTTGCAATTATTTAAATATTTTAAAAATAATGTTTCAAATAATTAAAAATACTATAAATAAATAATCAATAAGAATCGGAGTAACAATATTTCAATTTCAATAACAGTTGCAAACAATTTAGTTAATTATGTGATAAATAGTGAGCAAAACAAATAAAATACAATTCCTTTAATAGTCAGCCATTTCATGATTTTCGACATTCACTCAAACACTGCTTTCGTTTCATTTTAAATGCCATTCAATTGAAAGTCAATCCATTGGACAGTCAGTCGACTATTGCTATAAGTATTGTATGAGTATTTCTCATATGTTTTCCAAACCTACCGACAGATGGCATAACAACCTATTCCTCAAAACGTTTTTTAAACTGATGTGAAAATAGCATTAAATGTATTGGAGAGTGAAGTCTGAGTGAAGTGTTTGTAGGATATGATTGTGTTTAACAGTGGTTAGAACTCAGACTCAATCCAATCATTTGATTCTCAACAGTAATAATAATAATAACCAAATGTTTCCTCTGTTTATGTATTGAGTGAATGATTGAAATTCACTTTATCTGTCAATAATATGTTTTATAAAAGTGATGTCTCTTTTAGTCAAATGAATCCAAATATTATTCATTCATTGGAATGTCACATATTTCAAATCATAAGTTGGCAAAGGTTTGAATCTTATTTTTTATCAACTTTTACTATAAGAGATTAACCTTAAATATTAATATAGATATCAAATACTCTCATATTGTATTCATTTTCTTATCTCTTATTAAGTAATTCTCATAACAAATGCATTCATTTCTATCAATATTTCAATTATTATTTCTTAAAATTTAATAAAATTCAACTCCGTTTTCATTCAATTAAAATTATTTAGTTATGAATATTATTAGAGATGAATATTTATATTAATATTGATATAATTTGATTCATAAATATTAATCGTAAATAACAACAATATTACGCAATGCTAAGCAAACTCGACATATCGAAGTAGTTCTACATTCTTATCAATTGGTTTATGTTTAAACTCCTTAATTGACTCTTCGTTTCATTACATTCGTATTAAATCTAAATAGTATTCAAAAGTTGTTTGACGTTTACGAAGAAAGTCTAATAATATCGATTGTAGTACTAAATACAGTATAAACCCATTATAACTACTTATTATTATTATGATTGCATTTAATAAAAGTTGAAGTATTGTCATTAGTTATGATTGAAACTAATGAACACCAAAGCCTATCATTTATTGAACTAACTTTGGATTTGTTTTTATAAAACAATCAAAACATTAGAATCGAAATATAGTGAAAGCGTAAACATTATATCTTATATATTAATATCATGTGTGTTATTATGATATTATGTATCGGATGAGAACTGCATTAATTTGTATGATTTTTTCAATACTAATATTTAAGTTTATTTAACTCTAATACTGAAATTGATTACCAAATCCAAACCCAATCATATTGATTGTTCATATATTATATATTATATTATATTATATTATATATATTTGAAGAAATATTTTCTTCATTTCTATCATATAAAGCAATTCTAAAGTTATTATAAGAGCTGTTATCCTATATTAATATTTACAAAATATATATTTGCGTTTAATATATTAAATCTCAAATCTTTTGAGATGTTTTACAAAAACATGAATTGTATTTATTTATTGATATCCAATATTAAAGTATTGATTGACTCGAGTTTAGAGTTAAATACAGTAAATGCTTTGTTTTTTGACTCAAGAATTGAATTTTATTATAATTTTCTAATAACTTATTGTATGTAACCTTTGGTATTAAGAAGAGCGCAGTCTCCATACTATCCAATCCTTAAATTTGACATCTCCAGAGTTGGCTCAATCTTAATCTTATTACTATTATATCCTCAATAAATAGTCTTCAAAACTATGTCAGATGTAAACAGAATCCGAATCAGTCAACTTTTTAAACTCGTTGGAAAGTCACTTATATTGTATTAAACCTATTATAATATAATAGTTTGTATACATAGGGGTCGAGTGGGTTTAGCCGAAATACTGCATCACTTGAAGCCAGCCTTATATCATTGAAACTACTCATCCCAGTTTTCAGAGCCAAATTTCACAATACAGACTATACAACTCACAGATACAACCAGTCTATTAGTTCAATATTATATCAGTCAAACAGATATCAAATCAAATGCTAGTATCACAACTCTCCTCAACCTCTGTACTCTTTCTTACAATAACATCAACTTTAATAATGCTTTAAAGCTTTATCTTTTTATCAATTATTTCACATCAGATTAAATGTAAGCATAAATTTAATGTTTTATTTAATGTCTTCAAAATTGTTATTCAAACTGTTAAATAATAAAACTGCGTGTAATTGTGCATTCATTTAAGAATTTAATTTAATTCCAAATTTAAATAATATTAAATCTGTTTTTTTTAAATAAAGAAGTGTATCATTTTGGGCAGATTTTAAAAATATAAATTATTTTAAACATTACATTCATATCTGTTTACTAATGATATGAAATAATTAAGACGTGGTTTGATCGAAACAACTCATTACAAATCTTACTTTTGAGCTGAAATTAAAATTAAAAGAAATAATTTATTTGACGCTAAATAGTGTGCCATATTTAAAGACTTTCATTTTACAGGTATGTCTTATTATTAATTATATATAACTACCAGCATTTATTTATATACCTGTATTTATATAAATAATAACATCAATAGCTTTCAATCTATTAAACATAAGTAACTGTTATAGTAATGCTGTTATAATTTAGAAATATAAAAACTGTATCACAAATTAATCACAAAGTGTTGCAATTTTGTACAAAACCTATTAGCAAACCTTTAAAACGTATTAATAAAATCTCATCTCAAGTTAAGCACAACTATGTGTTAATGTGTTAATCTCTCTCCTGATGTCCACTCGGATGCAATTCACTAAAACGAGGCATAGAGTGGATGTGTTGTTATTTGACTCTCAATGTGCCGAAACTGACCACAAATTGTGGTTTTAATAGTTGTGATTAACAGAAAGAAAAGATTAACATTAATTAACATTAACATTAAAAGTTATTTTATCTTTAATAAGAAGTGTTGACAACAATAAAAGGTTTTATGAAAATATAGTATTTTATTGAAATGAAAACAAATTTGATATTATAGAAAAGAAAAGAGCATAATATTATCTATAATCTATCTATCAGATATGCTAAATTTGCTTTTTTCAAACGCCATTTATAATTAAAGATAACAATTAGTTTCGAAATCTAAGTCCGGACTTGTGAGTCTCAATTAAGAATTCAGAGCAGTAGCCTCACTCACAAGCAATGAGCCTATACCCTACCTATTATCATTATTATGATGATCACATACAGTTATCGTAAATTATTTTTGCGAATTTTATGCAATTTTTGCAATTACAATCATTCAAAATATCACAATAATCCTTTATTTCTTCATATTTAAAGTTTTTTAATCATTAATCATTTATACCATCAAATATAGTCGAAAACACACTTTCATTAGTAATCTTGACAAAAATCTTGGACAAATCTTAAATCTATGGTCCAAATATTGCAAAGCGTAAATAGTTTCGAGAACTCGTCACTATTCATAACTCATATCACATTAAATTTAAGAATAATTTGGATGAAACATATTTTAAAATTTTGAACATTTCTTTAATTAATACTTATATTATTGACTATTTTTTATGACTAATTACATTATATCGTAAATTGAGTCGATATTTATTAAAGTGAATATTTTTCAACGTAATTTTTTCCCCTAATTTGAAATAATTTTCATACATTGCACAAAAATGTTTGAAAATAGAGTTGAGGCTGTAAATTGAAAATTCTTTCTATTAAACTTATCCCTTGTCATCAATAGTAATAATATGTCGCATACCATTCAAAAATCAATAAAAACTGGAATCCCTCGATTTATTGTGTATATTATTTGTAATAAAACACCCCCACCCCTAAATACACCCTGAAAAAAGATTATCTGGTTTTTAAAGATCACCAAAAACCCGGGTTAAGATAACTCAACTAAGATTTGGGCAAAAAACAATTACTGTAGTACTGGTATTTCTTTTTAAAATATAAATTATTATCAATGTTTGAATTAAGTGCTAAGTAATTATAATTTTTTATCAGATTTTAAAAACCAATAGCATTCCAAATCTGTGAATTTATTGTTTAAGATATTTTATGTATTCCTATTGAAAATTTTATTGAATGAGTTTTTATTACAATTCTCAAAAATAATAATATAATAATAATAATAATTTATTCTTTCATAACATGTCGAAGAGTAAATTTTAGAAACTTTTTGTCGAACTTAGGATAGAATCGAGAATAGGATGACATCAAATAAAAGTAATTTCTCTTACAATTCAAGCAACAAATACTCCTATACTGTATTCCTAAACAGTAATCAATGGTTGAATAATGAGATTAAAATAAATGCAAAATATCTAATTATAAGATCTAATCACTTATTTATTATTTTTTTACTGTAAATTACTTTACTCTCATTTTGCTCTCAATAAGTGATTATTAAAACTGTATATTGTAAGAGGTTTTATATTCTTTTTGTTGTTGAAATGTTGTCTAAAGGACTATATGAATGTCAGTGACGTATCGGAAAACGCAATTTTATAAATATGATTAAAAACCCCTTTAATTACATTAAATTATTATTAAAGATAATTGATTTACTATGGGATTACTTAACCAATAGACTGTTGAAACTTGAAGTGAAACTTATCTTTAAAATTTTGCCAACTAATAGATTTGGGCTTAATTTATAAAATGAAATTTAAAAACAAGTTATCTCGAGATACGTCGTTATAGCATACTGACATTCATATGCAACACCACTTATATGCAATTCCGATTTTCATTATAAAACATTGGAATGTAAATCAAATGAAAAAGGAGTTGTGACTAAAGTTTGGGTCAAATGATATCTCTATACTATCTATTTTATTGCATTTCCACACTATCTTTGGATAAGCCAAAATTTTCTAGTTCTTTCGGACCATTGTATTTGATTTTTCATTTAGTCGTTATTATAGTTTTGAGAGTTTGATGGAATATTATAGATAAAGTATAGCAATCAGTTTCATTCCCAATAAAACTCAGTTAACATCCTTTGAAAAATTGCAAAAAAAGTTACGAAATATAAAATCGTTTTCAAAACTTAAGGGTTTTTCGACTTAAACTTTTTGAAAATTCAAAATAATTTTTTTTGGAACTATTAATTTTCTGGACGGATAAACTCATATAGGGTAAATTACATTTGCAAAATCTATAAGGGCTTTTCATAAACATCGTACATTTATACAGCACTTACCGATGAATAGATAAAAATTTTGAATAGTACAATTCGAAAGAACATCAAAAATTACTAGAAACGTGTATTTTTGATTTTCAAAATACTCACCTATCTTAGAGCTAGAGGGCCTCAAACACGAAATTTTGAGATATTTCTTTATTTATTACTGCCTTATTTTTAAACTTACAATGACGATTTCGGTATCAAAATGAAGCTTTTAAAAAGTTGTTTTCGAACTAATTTTGTGGGTTGCTAAATTCTTTAAATATTCAATCAAAATGCAATGATTTTCAAAACTTCACTATAAACTGAATGAATTCTTAATACACATATTTAAAGTTAAAGCTATCAAATTTTTAGTGAAGATTTGAAAGTCGGCTCATTTTCTAACGAAATATGAATATTTTAACAAAATTAATTCGAAAACAAATTTTAAATAACGATTAAGTCCATGAAGTCCGCATCAAATGTGAGGTGAGGCCTGTGTTGATCACTTTGGTGGGAAGTGAATGGACGCAAGCATTGTTGATTAATTTACTTCAAAGCAAAAGCAAATCAAAGCTTTACTTATTATACTAACTTTAATTATAATGTCTGTTTAGCATTCCTATTTATTATATTTCATAAAAACAAAGTTATTTTAAACCCTATGGAAGGAAAGCTCATTTTAATAACTTTCTAAAATTATCTTAAGGGTTAGAGGGGAGGGGCTTAGTCTTTAAGAAAGTATAAAAGGGGTGTTTCTTGAAAACTTAAAAACTTAACTTTAGTCTTTAAAAAGTAAATTCTACAATTTTTCAAATATATTGAAGTTACTCTTGTGGTTCTCTATTTAAACACCATTGGATTTAACATTTTGAGAATTTTATCTTTATTGTAATTGTGTTGTGTATAGTTTTGTGTTCATTTTTAAAAAAATATTTAAATGATTTAAACAATTAAAGTTTAGTCAAAACCACTAAACTTTGATTAGTAACCTCTCTTTACACGATATTTTTTAAAAATTAATTATCGAAATGATAAAAATTTCAGAAGCTATAGACCTAAAAACAAATTAATATGAGGCCAAACTTCATTAAATTCTCATTCTCATTAAAGGAACTCTTTTGAACCTCAACCGATTTCAATTAATTTGGTATCAAATTAGAGAATTTGAAGTTATCAACAACTTTTGTTTTATAAATTTTATTGTAAAACATATAGTTTTAAAATTAAACACAAAAATCTGAAATTTCAAAAAATTTAAATGAAGTTTTTTGCAAAATATCTTATCGGATGTTAATTTTAAAACTTTATGTTCTATATCAATATTATGTGACAAAGTTGTGTATAATTTCAAATGCTTTAATTTGATATCATATTCAATAATATAGGTAGTTTAGAGAGTTATGAATTTAGTATTTAATGAAATTAAGGGCCACATGTTTTAAGGTCAATAACTTCTAAAATTTTTGTCTATTCAAAAATTAATTAAAAACTTATTCTAAAAAGTGAGATTTCTTTACAAACTTATCTGACTCTAAGGTTTGTCCGGAAAAGGTATGTCCACCTGTTTTTTCGAAATATCTTTCGAACAAATAAATCAATTTTGATGAAAATTTTATCAGATATTCTATAAAAAAAATATTAATTTTCTTTGGCGCTACAGGGTTAAAAAGACAAAATTTCAGAATTTAAGTTGAAGGTAACTAACTTAATTTTTGCCCGAAAGCAACGATTTTGGTATTAAAATAAAGCTTATAAAAGTTATTTTTGAATAAATTATTTGCATTGCTAAATTTTTCAAACTTTGCATAACGAGAGCTCAATCGGTTTCTTCGAAAAGATTATTGAGCCAACCATTCTATGCTTTGAATATCATGTTCGGTTCAGGACTGGTCTTCGGGTACACTTTCAATGCATACGCTTTCATGTTTTCAGTGGTGACAGTCAGACCGTTATCTCGTTTTTCTTTAAACCAATTCATAACTAATTCTTCAACTTTCGGAAACTTTGGTTTCCTTTCCTTCTGTTGTCTTCTTCTGGTTTGGGTATTGACTGAGCGGTCATTCGAGGCTTTTTGCAGATTGACTTCATTTTTGAAATACTTCTGAACCATTGAATGACTAATATTGAAATGACGAGCAGTTTCTCTTTGATTTAATTTTCCTTCATTTTTATAATAATTGATTATTTTTATTTTGTCTGAAAGAGTAATTGATTTTCTCTTTTGCTTCGGCTTTACTTCTTTGACCGGTCTTTCGTCGTCGACTCGTCTCTTCTTCGACATTAATCAAAAACTCTGTTCGACTAGTAGTGGGACCGGTCTCTATGTTTAGCGACGACATTGAATTATCATTCAATTCAGTATTAACTAATTCAATGTTTGAATCACTAAAAAGTTGAGTCATTTTGATTGTTTTACTTTTACTATAAACAACAGCATTAAAGCATTGCTATATAGGAAGCGCTACACATATGAAGATTTTTAGACTTAGGGTTCGCTCACTAATTAATTAATGTCATTAAGACATATAGTGTTTAACATTGGGAATGTCGCCTTTTTGCCATCGCCGATGTTCCCAAGTTTACTAAATTGTCTATAACTTTAATGATAGCAA
>JAUJYU010000821.1:0-11102 GCA_033995675.1 Nothrus silvestris
GTAACAAAGTATCTTTACGGGTGCTGAACGAAGTCGAGTAATAATCAGTTTACAGTACAGACTAAAATTTAATAAATATATTTTTGATGTTTTAAGTGAATGTTTTTCACTATTTGAGCATAGAATTTGCTTTTTTTAGTATATAAATAGCATAGAATATATGATAAATATGTGTATTATAAAATCTTTGACATATTAATAAAAATAAAAAATATCTACTTCTTCTTATAATAGCTTTATCTATTTAAGTGACATATCAATGTCTATAACATATGTTTTCATAAAGAAAGTTGAGATAAATACTTCTTAGAAAACAACTTATAATGTTTGATTCACATGTTGGAGATATTGAGTTTTATAACTTCTACAAAAGTTATCAATTTCTTACATTCAAATTTGATTGTAGACAAACTTAAGTAGGATTTTATGAAAGAAAAGAATATGTTTAAAATTTTTAATTACAATTTCTTTAAAAATTATGATAGATTTAATTTAATATTTTGGAACATTGGAAAATAATGCTAAAAAATGTGAAAATATTCTTATTCAAATAAGTGATCTTGTTGAATTTTGAAAGTTTTAGATATTAAGTCCTTGTTCTTAATGCATTTTTTAGATTAATTATTTTGGATTTCTGTACATCGATATTATGGCTACAAATAATTTTTATCGAAATTTTTATTTTCTTGCTTAATCGCCAATTCAATTAATAATTAAAGATTCATTTCCTATTCACTTTACATTAACTTAACAGTGAATATTTATAATCCAAATAATCCAACAAAGTTTATTAGTCTAAATAACTCGACATTATATTGTACATTTTTACATTGTACAGAACAAGAATATATCAGTTATATTAAGTCAACTATATAAATATTATCGTTCTATTTGTGTAGACCTTAGAAAAACAGGTCATATTCCTAAACTCTATTGTGTCTGTATATCAATGTTTTATATATATCAATAATGTCTATAATAAGAAGCCTTTTGGATAAATAACACTCAATTTACAAAAACAATTTCGCAAACCTTATATAACATACACTAAGTAATTAAAGTATAGCCCATACTCTGTACTTTGGAAGTAGGTCACTTTACCGACAAGACCACTTTATCGACAGCCATTTAACCTAACCTAACCTAACCTACCCAACCTAACTTAACCTAATCTAACCTAACCTAACCTTACCTAACAGATTAGATTAAGTGACTCTCTATAAAGTGGCTGTTGATAAAGTGGTCTGTCGATAAAGTATCTGTCTCCCGAACTATATTGTCCCCCTTCTCTAATATTACATAAAAGCCCAGAATTGTTACAATTGTAGGTGTGAGAGGAGTTGAAATGCTTTTTTTGCGTTACATCAAATGTTTACAATTCTTAAATCTTATACAATAAACAAAATAAATAGTTGACTAACTTTTCTCCTCATAATCACAATCCAAAACCGGACAACAAGACGTCTTTTGAAAAGAGATCTTACATTTCGTGGACGGCGGCGAAGGACACGACTGGTGGACACACGTAAAGTCGGGCGGAATACGACACTCACAGTCAACGCAATTCTGACCGATGTCTAACTTTTGGCCAATTGAATACTTGTTGCCATTGAATAAACAAAAGTCTTCAATAACTTCTGTTGAGTTTGGACTTATATTTTCAGACCTTTTATCAGTCAATTCACTTTCGCCTTCAATAGTATTCGGTTTAATACAAATCGCTTCACATTCTTCCAGATCTCTAAAGCTGTTATCATTACCACCACAGCCGCCATAGACAAATGAATGGCACTGACCGTCACGTTTATCGTAATAGAACCTCTTGAATATTCCAAGACATGGACCTGAATCTGATGGTTCGCTGCATATTTGTCTCCTTTCATAATCAGGAGTTAAATCTTTTTCTCTTTGAGCTTAAAATTTGAAGAATAAAAATGACAAAAAATCTACTAATTTATGACAATAATGCCCAATGGGAAGGCTTAAGGATTTTTATGCTACCCAAACCCTCCTACTATAAAAGACATAATTCAATCATTTGTGGAAGGGATACCTCTTCATAAATCCCTGAATATTAAGAGCGGATTTGGTATACATTAGAGACGAGAATCTGAAACCAAATCCCATTTGAAATGGGATTGGGATGGTATTGGGATGGGATTGAAAATCTTGTGAATTCTCGTCTCTAGTATACATATCTAGAGTGAACACCTCTAAGAAAACGTATCTCCCTATACACTCCTTATGGAAAAAGAGCTGCCCTAAAACCCCTCAGTCGAACCACTCGGGCATCACTGAAATTTTGATTTTAAACATCAATACTCACGACAATGATATTCAATTGGACAACAAGTCTTTTCATGATATATAGGAATACAGCCTTCTCTTAATTGATAATCAATTTCAAGATTACACTGAACTTCATAACAGCCGCTATTATTACTGGTTTGGTTCGGATCCCAATTTTCATCACAAATACATACTTTACATCTGTCTTCTGTTGGGTATATTTTTTCCCCGATTTGATAGGTTTTGTCATTATATACACAAACGGATGAGTTTAGTAGAGGTCCTGAATCTTAAGATATTAAACAACATTCATTTATTGCAATTTTATGTATATAGTATGTCCAATAAAGTCAGTGCTCAATGTTAAAGAGTTTGTATAATTGTTTAATTGATGATTAGAGACAAACTTTAGACTTTTTTTAATAGGTGAGTGAAATGTTTGGGTCACTAGCAGTGCCGTACCCAGGATTTTTGGTCTGGGGGCCAGCATATGTTTAGTATAGAGAACAGTGTATTAAGTAGAGAACCCTAAAGATCTACACCTAAATAGTCAAAAATTTCTGAGGGGGCCATGGCCCCCTAGCCCCATAACTAGTTACGGCACTGGTCACTAGTTATTAAATTCATAATATTTTTCTCGTTTTTTACGGAATACCCGATATTTTATTAGAAGAATCATTTTCTAGAGTAATTTCTAAGCTATATCTCTATCGTTAAATATTTATATAAGGCTTTAATTAAAGCTAATTAAAAGTCAATGATCCGACTTTTCATTAAAATAATCTCTTATTCTATTATTACATAATAATTACGCAAATTTTTTAACACAAAATAATAAGAAATGAAATGAAGGCAAAGTGTCTCTTATTTACAGTAAAATTATATTTCGCGCGTTAACAATGATCACTGACTTAATGGACAGGCTTTAAGTCACAAACCGGGACACTCTTTCTTAACGGCACAACATTTTTCCTTTACATAAGTATTGTAACAATTGTTTGATTTTTGAAAATCTTCTTCAAGTCCTTTTACTGGGAATTTATGGACAGTAAAATGTTCGGTACATTCAACTGTAATGCAGTGAATTGTAGTCAATGGACTTATTCTTTCCCCGGAATAATATTTGGCGTCAAATCCATACCCGCATTGACACACTTGACATGGATTTGCGACTGGAATTGATTCCCCGATTCTGTATTTGTTTCCATTATATATACATTCTGTCAATTAAATCATAGTAAATAAGGTTTAACTAATACTAAATTAGCATAACTTTGAGAACTAACCATTATTTGCATAACTTATATTATTTTTTTGATTGCAATCAAATTTTTTCGGACATTTATCACATCCATTGCTATTAGGAATAGGTTTACAGCCTTTCGCGTAGTAATGATTCAAAAATTTAGTTTCAATACATTTAGAGCAGTCATTATCAGAAGTTGAATCAAAAGTGGTACTATTTTATTCACTTGTCGTCGTTTCTATTAATTCAAACTCTGTATTATTTTCTATAGCTATTAATTCAATAGATTTCGAGCTATTATTATCTGAAATATCAATAGAATCAGGAGTAGTAGTGGTTTCTTCTGCAGTAGTTATCGTTTCAATAGATTCCGAAGAATTATTAACCAAATAATCAACAGAATAAGTAGAAGTAGTGGTCTCTTCCTCGAGATTTATGTTTTCAGTTAATTCAAACTCTTTAATAGCCTCTAAAGTTGTTGTATTAGAAACATCTTCAATGTCTTTATCAGTTGAATCAGTAATATTGTTGACTTCAGTCACAGGATCTTAAATATCATAAAAATTATAATTAATTGCAATGAAAAGTAATTGAAAGTTTTCAAATAGAAGTCATTATAAGTTAACTTATATTATGTAACGCAAAACCAATGGAAGCCCCTCCCCAGTTGTTATGTAACTATTCAAAAAAATAATTACTTTTTATCTAAAATTACCCAAAAATCTATTACTCAATAACCCCCTGGTTCACAAGTCATTAACTCCTACCCTGCCCTACCCCCAATTTTTAAAGGTAAGTCTTTTATCCTCCTTCCCCTTATTAAATTACATTATATACTTAATAATTCTTCATAGCAAAGCATTTGCACAGTATTTCCATCTCTTATGTAATAAGTTATACTTTGAAGGCTATGTCAAACAAATAAGACGCACTTTCGTTACTTTTTTTGTTTATAGAAAAGCATAGTTTTTATATAAAAATTCATACATTTAAAAAAGTCTAAACTAAAAATTGTAAACTTATAAGAGTTTTTTCAATAGCCTATTATTTTGAAAATAACACAACATTTTGTTAACAATGTTTCGTTTGTTGAATAGTATGAAATCAGTGGCCAATCGTCGGCCATCACTGCCGTCCATATCATTGGCCGACAAATATCGCGGCGGAAGAATCGACAGAAGTGTTGAATATCTCAGACTTGTGTTCAATGACTACAAACAAGTCTTAATCGATGTCAAAAACGACGCCAGAGATAGACCTCTGAGAGCGTCAATCATAGGATCACTACTTATATCAATGGCTTATATTGTGGTCAATAATCCCGACGAAGAAGACCTTCGACAGCAGTTGATTACTTCGCAGAACGACTTGTCAACAGTTCCCAAATCTATAATTAATAGGACTTCTTATGAACACGTCTTAGAGTTAACGCAATTAATGAATGAAAAGCTGTTAAGCTATCAGTCTTTGGGATTATTTTCAGTGCTGTATTTGAAGGACTGTTCGGCCGATTGTTGTCTTTATGCAAATCAATGCCGATATTTAAGACCGAAGTTTTCGAGTTATTTATTTGAAAGAATTATTGACATCGGATTTATGGGAAAGTTTCGACTTTTAGACTACAAAATGATTGATTACGACATCGATTATAATGAGTGGACTCAATAATGGTTCAGAGAATGTATCGAAAGATATAAGTCTGAAGACTTGATGTTAGATATGATTAAATGATCTTCTCTGTGATCTTTGTATATAAACAGACCATTGATTATAATTCGGGAACAATTAAAAGTTGAGCCAAAAGTATTTCTATCAATACTTATGAAAAATTGAAAACTTAGCAAATTCTCTGATCTGTAAATGTTTTGTAATTAATATTCTTTAAGACTGGAGTGCTTTAAGAATTCCGTAGAGAAAACTATAAATCCGGAATTGCTTTCTTGTCTTAACCAATATTTAAACAAATAGTCAATTGTGTAATAAATCACAGGATTATTAAATTGAGAATAAAAGCAATAATTAAAACTCGCATTAAATGAGTTTTTTTTAATGTTAGGCAATATGTTAGGTATAAATTGTAATCTAATTCATACATACATTTAAATGACTTGTTTTATAACTTTTAAAGTTTGAATTATTATAAGTTTTACTTAAACTGCAATTAAAATAGTTATAAAAAAATATAATAAAAAGCGAATTAATAGAAATTTTGTAGAAAAAAGTTTAGTGACTAAAAACAATTGTAACGATAAATAAAGTTTGAAATGAAACCCTTTATGTAATAATAATTATGTGAAGTCTTGGATCTCAAGTTTGCTCAGTTGTCTGATTTTGATTGAATTGTGGACCTGTTCGCCAGTCAGGCATTCCTCTACACCAAAGATTTTTTTTACGCCATTTCTTGTCATTGACAATGGTTTTGAAGAATGATTTGTGAGCAATAAAGTTCTTAATGGTCTGAAGTGACCAAACAGTACCACTGGCTGTCAGTAAATAATAATGTGACAACTTTTTGCTTTTACAGGGATAGGACTCTAGCGTTATCTCAAGAGCACCGCTCAGTTCTATCAGTTTCTTAACAAAGTCCTCATTGTTTTGAACAATATATTGAACATATTGTTGATGGTATTGATCTTCAGGTAAGGCTATGTAGAAAGTGCTGTCTCTTATGGGGGCTTCGAGTGAGACCTGAAATCTTGGGCTCAAATCTATTATATGAGATATTTGTCGAGTTTTGAAGAAATGGTTTAAAGTAATTAATGCTGAAAATCCCAACTTAACTAATGGAGTGTCGACAATACGATTGTTATCCTTAAGACTTGTTATTGAAAGCCATTCTTCAATTGAATCCTTCATAAAACTCATGACTAAATTGCCTGCAGTTCTAAGAGGTTTATTCATGTCATTTCTGGCTTCAAATAAGACCTCAATTCTGGTCTTTATTAGTTTTCTTCTCAGTTTTCGGTCCATATCAGACATCAATCCATCAGTAGATGAAACAACTTTTTTGCCAACTTTTCTCTTGTAAAACAAATGGTCTTGTCTTTCAAGCCATGCTTTAAGAACCACTTCCGCTGATTTATACCTTTCAGACATAATTATCTGTCTTCTATCGCTTTCATCAGTAATCGATTCATCAATTTCTGGCTCTTTATAGACATAATTCCTCAGAAAGTAGTCATCGATGAGAGCCGTTGAGAAGTTGACGCAATCGTGTTTATCGTCAAAAGGACTAACATTTTTAATATTCTTCATTAGTTTACAGATCTCTTCAGTTATAGTCCACGCGAATCCATAATATTGTTGACCAGAATCTTGGTTTAGATCAAATGGAATCATATACCACGCGCTCGCTCTTAGACTTCTCTCTTCTTCAGTATTGCCATCATATTCACATTCATTGTTAAATCTTTGCTTAAATTCAATGAACACTTTGTTGATCAGGTTTTCCAGCAATTCGTGGACATCATTGGTCTCATTCCTACCCGTCATGTGTTTACTGGTTTTACTGAAAGCCCCACTCAATAGCGCCGCTTCAGACTCAACACCGAATCGATTCAACAAAAATTTGATCTTTTCTGTGTATTCTTTAAATGCATTGATGGCAGAGTTTTTGTAGTTTTCCCAGCCTTTCAATTTTGCAAATTTATAGTTATATTCAATTAAATAGAATATACTATTAATACCTTCTAATTTAAACATTTTATTGGCCTCAGCAGTGATTTCAAGATCTGCCTTTGACTGCATTCCCATTTCATATCTATCGCAATGTCGGTAGAGTTGACCCAAAACTTTATTTGACAAATAAGTTCTTTTCTCAGAGAACTTTTCCATAAAATCGGGATAAAGTTTTGGTCTTTCGTCCCTAAAAATCAAATATAATTATTTCCAATTTATTCCCTAAATAAGTACAAACCAGTCAATGGTCTCAACTGTTCCCGTTTTTGCGAAATCTAAGGCAACCGCGTATTTGTTGGCCAAAGACATACAAACGCCACTGAAAATCCCACCTTCTATTCGGTCAGAATTTGCCAAATGAGCGCTCGCGAGAAGACCCACATTATTGCTGACGATATAATCGCAATAGAAATCCAATATATCTTCAACCGTTGCGTCTTTTGAAAGGACTTGAGATTCAAATCTGGGAAAAAACATTGCGTCCTTATTATTGCCCTTAAAAATCAGATCTGAATTCCAAATGACAGCATATTCATCGCCGTCGAGATCACTTCCGGCCATTTCGTCGGGATGTGGTCTTTGCCCTTTGGCCGGAAATACTATGCAGTCTTTGATGTGATGAAGAGCTGGAATGTTAACAGCTTTGAGTTTACGGACATCTCCCGGATGAAGACATGGAAACTTAGTCACCATTACTTCTTCTTCAACAATGAACGTCTCTTTAGGCATATATTCTTCGTCGACATGCGATAACTGAACAAAAACCTGTCCGTAATTAAGACTATTTGTCTCATCCAATACTCCAAACACAGTTCGGCCGCAATTCATCGGAACTTTAATTCTTGCCTTTGATTTCAATTCAGTTATTCTGTGATTTACTAAACAGTCGAGCATTTGTCGAAATATTGGTTCTGATAAGAACTGAATACCAGATTCATAGAGTTTTCTGTACGGAATTCCTAAAGTACTCGCGTCTTGAAATAGAGATATTGCATAACATTCACAAATCAGAGAATTGGCCAAATTTGTCAGATTTTTCATTAGCATCTTTAAGAACACTTTTGGCTCAACTCCTAATTGTTCTAATATTGTAATTAAGGGTCGATTTAAATATAAAGGTCGGGGACGGGACAGTTTTATTATTCCTAACATTCTGTCATTTGAATCATATTTTTTCATACTTTCTCTGAATATAATGTGTTCTCCTTTTAAATTGGGATCAATTGTAAGCATTCCTTTACAACCGCCATATCTTATTTGCATCGCTGAGGGCTTATTCTCGCACTCAATCGTCAACTTTTCATAAACTCTTTTCATCAATTCTGAAGAGATTCTTCCGATTCCATCACTGAATATATAGCGCTCTTCTGTCAGTTCTGATGGATTTTCAGTGTTTGGCTTAAAAGGTCCCAAAATGTCAGGAATGACTTGTATTTTTGTAATGCTTTCATCGATAACAATATGTGTCATGACTTGAGAAAACGCGAGTCCAAGTCGTGCCACATATTTGGCAACATTTCTACGAATTTGACTCATATCTCCGATTGATTCTCGAATTGAAGCCGCAGTTCTTCCCTCTTTGTCTTTCGCGTACAAAACCATTCCTGAATCCCGTAATTGACTCGAAGAACTGCCCAAAAACTCGAATAAACGGCCGCCAACTCTAATCCCTTTCATTAAAGGAGTTTTGATGACTTTCTTAAGGAATTTGCTTTGACTCACTTTAGATCCCGAGCCCCGAACCGAATAACTCAAACCTTGTAAGTCGTCTTCTCTGACAGACAAACGAATAGTGAATTCTGGATCTGAATTCACAATAAATCGACTTTTGAGTGTCGGCTGAGGCGGAAGTACTAGAAATCGAGTCGGAGTTAATATACAACGTCTGATGAATACGATTTCATTATTAAGTGATTTGACATTAATTTTTTCTTTTTCTAAATTTTCATTTCTTACTTTACAATAACTGAAAACAGCTTTTAATGCATTTATTGTACAAAATATTGCATTTCTGTCAATAAGAGCCGAAAGTTCGAACAGAGCTTCGACTATGGCTTCGGAATCAATTTCTTCGTATTCTTTAACAATTCGATTGAATTCATCGAACTCTCCTTTAAGAAAGAGTTCATCACTTGATTGAAAAGTATGTGAAAATACTGAATGAAAGGCATATTTCACAGGAAAGTCAACTGAAATATTGTCAATCAGTTTTAGTTTAATATCTTTATTATCAACACTTTTGTGGTGAGAGATATTTGCGAAATGGATTTCAATTTTCACAAACTTTTTCATAATATATAACAAACGCCACGGATCGGGAATTGTATCGTCACTATACCTCTCTTCTAAACACTCGACTCTTCCGATTTGTTTGATTTGAATCATAATTACATTACTTTTGCCGATAGTCTCGGGTTCGCAACCTTTGAACTCATTCTCTCTCAACCAAAAAGCATTGTTTGAGACTTCGTTCGTATGAACGCCTAAAGTGTTATCTTTGAATTTATAATTTTTAAATTTCCTAAACTTTTCATCTTTGAATCCGTAGTCAATACAATCAGAAGACTCGTCATCACTTTGGACCTTAAAAAGAATCGGCGGATGATTTAAATTGAAATAAATTCTCATAATATGATTATCAATATAAACCACTGCAGAATTAATAGAAGAATATTCGTATTCAAGTTTATAGCGTATATTTTTAGTATGTCTTCCATTGATTCCACCGCTCGTTAGCCTAAACTTTAACAGCAATCGGTTCTTGTCGTGTTCGAAGTCAGCCTTTATATCATCTTTGGCTACATTTAGCTGAAGATAATTTTGATGACAGTTGTAATGCTTCACAAAACGGGTCAGATCTATAAGTGTTCCAAAACTAAATGCATTTAAACTGAAACTTTGATGAGATATAAGTTTATCAATTCGTGACAACCACTTAATAGTCTCAAAATTCAAAGTTATTAAAGTGTTTTGTAGTTTATCTTCTATGCAAATATGGGCTAAACTTCCTTTAATTCCTTTGATATCGAAACGCGAGCATTCGATTAAACCGTTAAACCGAAAAACACGATTGTCTTCGTGAAAATTCCTACCATTCGTGCCTTCATTCAACTTAAATAAATCCAATTTTACAAAATTTATATTGAAATCACATTTACTTATTGTTTGTCTCAGCTCTTTAGTGATCGCTTCACTAGTTTTGAGTTCGCATTCATTGTTTTTATTATTGATGTCATTAATGGATAAATGAATTAATTCAATAATAAGTGGATTTGCATTAAAACAGGATTTAATGTTCGACATTATTATTACTGAAACAAATATATGAGAAAAATGATAGACTAAAAAAACTTTTTCAACTTATCCATAAAACAAACCTTATTTTATAAATAAAGTCTGTTTTATATTTCAGACGAATAATAGACACTAAGACACAGAACTCCCAATATATATGTTTTGAGATGCCCTTAATTGTAAAATCAATAACTATTTAAGTTATGAACTTTAAAATAATGTCATTTCATTACATGCAGTGATGGCAGCGCTCACGCTCCCGCTCGGCCAAATTTTCACGCTCTGCGCTCGGGTTTGTACCCAAGCTCGAGCGCGAGCGTTTATCGAGCGCCAATTTATCTAATATTATGGGTCGAACTTTGAATTTCGATGATTTTAAATGAATATTCTTAGTATTTAAGTATTTAATTTTAATTTGGTAATTGTGATAGCATTAAAAGTGTAATATTACTCAATTTTGTATTAATTGCAATCTAAAATTATATAAGTTGATACACACTTAGCGTTGGCAAAATTTGTTTTAAAACAATTTCTAAAAATTTAACATTAGGGTCTATGGAGATTTAAATGTTTTATAACAATTGTTTTAAAACAT
>JAUJYU010000822.1:0-11100 GCA_033995675.1 Nothrus silvestris
ATATTAATTTCAATTAAATGTTTTCTATTAACAGAAGAACGAGAATTCTGTAATTCTCCTATAGGAATAGATGTGAGATCTTTTCCGTGTGAGTCTTCATCCGATGTGTTCTTTATGTTGGATAATATGTCCGCAGAAGGTAGTAGTGTTGAAGAGATCGAAATCGTAACACAAGTGGTCAAATCATTGAATTTGGGCCGAAATGCAGGCTAAGTCTCAGTATTTGTGAACGCACAGGGAAGTTCTAACTCAAATATTGTCGATGACGACAATCTACCACTTAATCCTCCACTTTATGCTTTGGCATACAATACAACTTCATCTCAATGCGCCTCTTGTAGGACTGCCTGGTTTGACAATTGTATGTTATTTATTAACTTTTATTATATTTAATAATGCACTATGCATGATATCACTTAATATTAGTAATTTTTCTATTAACACCTTTGATAACTTTCAATTAGATAATTTATATATTAGGTTGGACACTAAGTCCTTGCGCCGATATTTTTATTAATAACTTTTAAACTACTGAGTTTAGAACAAAAATTTTTTGCATCATTTATTAGTATCTTCCGCTCTTTTCAACAACTTGGGCCTAGACCTCTGGCAACTTGCTGACGCCATTAAATGTACTCTTTTGATTAAGCTCTAATATCACACTTCTAATAGCCTCAACCAATTCATTTGGATTGCTGTTTCGCTTCTCCTTAACCTACTCTTTTAGGGGACCAAAACATTTTAAATCGGGCGGATTCATATCCGGTGAATAAGCGGGATGAGGCAACAGGGTCCAATTTTTAGACTCCAAAAATTCCCGAACAATTCGAGCTTTATGAGGCCTGGCATTATCATGAAGAATAATAGGCACTGCAACATGATTTGCCATTGCCCAGTCCCTGATGCGTCTATCCAAAATATCCCTATAACTCTCAGCATTTAATGTCTTTTTTTCTGGCAAAAGTTCCCAAAAGGCAACACCACGAATATCCATCTCAACAACGATTAATAATTTTCTTTCATGCAACTCGGGGCGGGCCAAAGTTGGGGCCCTTGGCCTTTTTCCACCCAAAATTTTGACTTTTGCCGAGAGAGAGGAGAGTAGAGTGGCATCCAACTTTCATCGAGTGCAATTATGCTCTGTAAGATATCAGGATGAGCTCGGTACCTGATTAAATTGCTATAAGCGATGTCCTCCCTCATTTGCATCTGCTCAGGGCTTAAAGTATGGAGCACCCATTTTGCTTTTTTTTGACCAAGCCCAGGTCCTCGTGCAATATCGTGAGAACGGTACGATGGCAACGTTGACTAACTGCCAATTCACGTGCTGACCAGCTCCTTGATTCCTCTAAAAAGTCATCATGACTATGTTGTGATCGACTCTAGCCGATCAAGGTCTTTTAGATCGGTTTTCATCAAATGTGGCAGTCCTGCCGCTCCTAAAATCGGCCAACCACTGACACTACGCTTAGCGAGGTAAAGCTTTTCAAGTTGTGAATGAATAAAAGGTCTATCCTTATCCAAGAGATAACAACTTTTTATAAATGACCTCTGCTCTTGATCACTAATACTACGCAAAACTTGTTCCTTCTCCATTACGTAACAGAATGAAAGGGTTATGCAAACAAGTAGCTAATGTTATGTTATAAATCAGTCAAAATATTATTACAATGGCATGCGTAATTATTTTGTAATGTCTAGTTGTATCGGTGCAAGGACTTTGTACCCAACCTAATATTTGAATTAAGAAATTCAAGATAAATAAAATATATTACTACAGTTTTGTCATGTTTTGAATGCAAGCTCGCGGCTCAATCGTTTGAGCCTAGAGCCTGAGCCTAGGCTCAATGGTCTGAGCATCGAGTCTGAGTCTACGAGCCTAGGCTCGTTAGGAGCTTGAGCCTCAGGCTCGTAAAGACCCATTGAGCCTAGAGCCTAGGCTCAGCCTGAGCTTATGTTCATCATTATTTACTAATATTAATTAAATTAGGGTTTGGTGGGAGTAACTATTCGAAAACTCATTATATCTTTGAAAGAGTTATATAAATCGTAAAACCTTTTTAAAAGCTATCATTTGGTATTAATATTAAAATGTTGTACTCATCTCTTTGAACAATTTAAAATTGGAAAATTTTTTGTCTTAGTTAAGCTGCAGCTCATATAAATTCGACTTATAAGTAAACAAAAAAAGATTCAATTTTTTAATTTAGTTTATTTTCATTTGATCTCTTCTCAAAAAACTTCATAAAGATAACAGTTATGAGAATACAAGTACTCATTTCTTAAGAGATGAAAGAAACGCAGTTTTTTCAGTCAAAATTTATCAAAGATAAGGGATATAAAGAAGTTGAAAAGCTGTGTCAGACAGCTTTAGGAAAGAATGTACAAACCATTTTGACAGATACTATTATTTCTAAATTCTGGAATCGCGATCAGAATATTGTGTCAAATTTGTTGACTACTAGCTATGCTCCACATATTGTTTATTTGCAAATGATTAAAAGCCATATTTATTGTTTACTGTTTGAATTGTAATTAGAGTGGCGGTCAAGTTAACCATGACTTCAATCTATATCATCGTGCATTCTTGGCTTGGAATTTTCAAAGAGGTCTTTTTGGTTTTAGAGCTGATATAAATCATAAGCAAATTCGCAATACAACTGAATGGACAGTTGAGTGAGTGTTTCATTAATAAATGAATCGTTATTTATAATTTACATAATATCTAAATTAAATTGAAATCTATAGCAATGCATATTTTTATTCGACAAATGATTACGGCTTAAACTCTAACCGCGAAACTCGAGATCAACAGATAGTTAGAAATAAACAAATTGAAAATACAGTTTCAGCTCAATTAACTCAAGTTTTGTCGTGTCGATTAAGGGAGGGCTACACTATCAAAAGTGTTAATTACATTCCAAGTAAGATTTGTATACTTTTCGATGAATCCAATAATAGTTATAATTTGTAATTTGTATAAGACGAAAATCAAATCGAAGTCCGTTTAGTGCTTCCTTGGAGATATAACGTCAACATTGAGTACAATATTACATCTTCATTGCCTTCTACTATAGATTCGTAAGCATTCAGTTCAATATATTGTTTATATTATGTCTAATTGTCGGCAAATTAATTCATTTATTATATATTCTCATAATGTTATACTCGAACCAATTTTATTTTATAATAACTCTTATTTTGTATAATTATTTTGGTATTTATATTTACTTTAAATCCGATGATATTCTTTGTGAAAATAAGTTTTAAAATATTTTCAATGAATTATAGAGAACATAATAATGAAGAGCAACCAGAATGTCATTACGAAGTGATAGTTGAGGGCAGCTATAATTTTTTGCACGACGTGACGTGTGCTATAAAAAAGCCCATAAAGAGTCCTTATCGTTCGGCTACAATCAAGCAATTTTGGACAACTCTTAAAAGGTTTAATCTCTAAAGATTTTATAAATAAAAATTGCTTCTGAGATCTAATAATAGTTTTGATAATTAGTTTATCCGAATCTGATAAGCTTGAGGTTCATTTGCATAACTTTACGAAGAACTCCGGCTGTAGAAACGTTCCCGAAAGCATTAAGAACGGGGTTCCACTATTTTATATGCCGCCCAATTCAAGTGATCCCGTCTTATCGTCAAAGAATATCGTTCATTCGCAATTCGCTCAATACTGGAAACCTATTTGTATGTTAGACCTGAATATTTGTCAGAAATGGATGCACACGCATAGGATTAATGTTATATTAGAACATGATATGCCTCTTCCTAAGCATTTACACTTACCCAACACAAGTGGACGGTATATAAACGTCCAGTGCAGGCAAGCCTTATCATCGCTGAGTGTCTTATTGAAGGAATCTTCATCTTTTGTTCTTCTCGAAAATCATAGTTATATTAAATTATTGCAAAAGTGAGATATTATTCAATAAATATAATAATTGCTCATTAAATCCATGAATTTTTTCTAGTTCTGCGAACGAAAGTCCCCATTCGTTTTATTTAATACGTGTTGAATCGCAGCCTCCCTGTGTTGTCATTCATTTTGCTTTTATCGGCGGAACAAGTGGTCAACTAAGACATGAGGTTTAATTGTGAATTGTTTTTTGGGTTGACTTTAATTATTACTATAAATGTTTTTTGAACAGATTGTTAGTGAAATTGCAGAGAAAATCAATTCATGTAAATTTCCAAAACGTAACATTTCTGCCTTACATTATCAAAAGGGAAAGAACTCCATTTCAAACGATATAAATGATTCGAATAAATCAGAGAGAAAGTCAATTTCACCTCTTCAGAGGGAATGGATTGACGTGAACTGTTGTGTTTTAGTTAATAAGCCTATTGAGAAAATCCTGATTCGTTACGATAGAATGCCTAATGATTTTACATCATCTTTTGATAGACGAGCATTCCTTCAAAATAATAGCGTCAATGGCACTCATTCAAGCCATACATCGAATCAACATTTATCGTCGCTTAATATGTTCCAAACTCTAAATCGTTATTTATATCATCAAAGATGGATTTGGACAACACATTCGGGACATAATTCAAAATTAACTTCTGTCTCATTAGCGAAAATTTTATCAGTTCTCACAAAGTATTAAAGAAAGGATTTCAATAAAATTATTTTAATTAATTTCGAAATATTTGAATAGAATGCGAATCCAAGAAGGGTTTCATTTCGCTCACAGCGATTCTGGTATAATAAATATGACTCAAGAGTTATCGATGAAAGATGAAAATAATTATAAATTTTCATGTGTTTTACAATACATAATATTTCCCTCTCATGTGATGACTGCGACTAAAGATAGGTATTATATATAATACAAATGTTAATTAAAATGATAAAAATGAATTGATTTCAGTCTATCGGATGACGAAGAATTGGAATTAACTGAAGACGACGGAGAGTTCCAACTGATCACAGAATGTTGGGTTGAACCACAACATGGCATTACGTTTGATTGCACTCAACGAAACAAATTTCTGGAAGGATTAAACTATAAAGAAGTCTCACGAGCGGTAAGTGTACCTCAAAGTTAAGTGATTGGTGATAAGCAATCAATACTCGCTAAACAAACTTATTGATAATTATTTAGAGCAGCTCTTAATTCAAATGTCAATTAGATATTGCGTTAAATAAAGTGAAATTTTCTGATATGAATAATTATCGCATATCCAAAGTTTCAAAGCAAAAATAAGGACAAGTTTATCATTACTTTGATTAATAACGAATATATTCTTTAACTGAGTTTTATGAGGAATTCTGAGATTTCAGTTTGCATTGCAATCACTGTTGAATTTGATTAAATCAAATAAACGTAACGTTCAATTCGGCTCTACTTATGTATTAAGACATTCTCGTTGTTAATTGTTTTTTGCATATTTGAGTCGCAATATCTTGAAAGAAATCTAATAATTTCGTAACTTAACGGACATGTTGGCAGTTATACGGTATTATAATCTTATCAGTTAGTTATTCATTACACTCCATTCTCTGAGACCTACCATAGTTACCACTATCATAAATAGCTAGTAAGCTCTCTCTTAAGAATGTCCCCTATATTGATATGGTTTGCCTACCCCTCCACTTGTTGGGGTATTTATATGAGTGCCTTTCTTGGTTGTCACGGAGAATAATTCTAACAAAAGTATAGTATGTTTTAATATTCAAAGTGCTCAACTTGACTGGCATTCTATTAGAAGCCACGATTAATATTCCAAGTATTTTAGTTGTGCGAAAAGTATCTCACTTTCTCAGTGTTTATATAATTAGATTTTCTCAACTATTAGCCAAAATATCAACCATTATTCCACCGCAAGATTGTAGCCGTCGATGACTGAGTTGGAACTTTAGATCCTGACATTTTCCGATTCATTTGGTCGGTTATAATAAGAATTGCCAGATCTAACTCTTCCAGCTCAGTCGTCGGCAGGCCTTACCTTACTTTTAACTTTATAGCCATTATAGAGTATAATACTGTATAACTTCAATATTGCTTTTATGGTTAAGAATCACAATTAATTGTGATATTAATCAAAGAGAACCAAGTGGAGTAGTGGTCTCTTCAGTGAAGAACTTAAACTGAGATTCAACTCCTCCAACTTATTTCTTTTTGATTAGCCAACATGTCTGCATGTCTTACGAATTCGATTAGATTTAATGCTAAAATTTTGTCCAATTTTATAATTTGTAAAAATGTTTTTTTTAAATATGTTTTTTTTGTAAATATGTTTTTAATGCCTAATTCTTGATAAGTATAACTTTTATTTTTAACAATTAGTTATTTAAAATCTTTTGTATAGTATAAAACCATACAATATGTGCACTTATGATAAAGATTTAGGAGTTATGGTTATTATCTTAAATAAATATTACAATACATGAGCCGTTTTACTTTACACTCAATCTTCTATTATTGACTGAAATAATAAACTTTTTTGATGTAATTTTTTTATTGCTTTCACCAGATCTTGTCTAATGATTATTACAAAGTCTATAAAGAAATATTAGCTTTTCTTTTTAAAAGTGTTTTTTAATTGCTGTAATGTTTGCACAAAAGAATTTCTTAACTTATTTATCTCAGAACATCACAAGTACTTTATTATCAGAATAACTGATATTAAGTCCTTGGAATTGTCAGTTAGTTAAGAAAATATAGCAAACAATACTTGAACAGGATATTGATAAGGATTCTACATTCTATTTACCTCATCTATAGATAAAAGTTTGCTTAGAGCAAAGTTAAAGAACCGCTAAACTAACATCACTTTTTCTCCTTTACAGTTCTATCCAATCGATTTGGAAGCGATTTCATGTCTTTTAACATTTGAACATTTATTTATAATGTGCCAAAATGTTGAAGTCAATTCTCAAGTCTCGGATCAGATCTCAATAAACGAAAACATTTTACCTGATCATCAGTCAAAGTTGTGCTCTTCTCTTACACTACTTGGCTGTTCCACTCCTGATATCGCTTCAATAGTACTCTCTAGTCCTCAATCAGAACGTATTAAAACCATTAAGTTTTGCTTTGAAGTAATCGAATTGCTTCCTAAATGCCAACAATCTATCATTTTATTCTCCACATTATTCCAACGCTTTAATCGCCTCAATATAGACAAAAATAATACTTCACATTTCACTGATGTAACCAATGAATTGCTTTGTGAACTTTTTATTTCCAAAATTATAGCAATCAATGACAGAGAAATTGTATTCAATCAAAACGATATCAATTCTTTCATAATACAAACCAATGAAAGAAATAAAAACATTTCTTTCAAATGTCCGAAGTATTTCAACACCAATTCAGGAAAACTGAGATGTTTTTGTAAAAGATTGAATGCCAATAGTTTACTCATTACTATAATTCCTGCCTCTTATAAAGATCTAAAGCAATTAATCTTTAGTCCGTCTCAAGAAACTGTTGATTCTTTGAAAGAGTTTCATATAATTGATGACAATCTTATAGAAGATAATGAAAACTCAGTTGAATCATATTTTGGATCATTAACTCTACCAATTTATGTATACAAAAGCTCTTTTACTTCCTTAAGCGATCAATTAATATATTTAGCAGATGGCAAACGATGGAGAGATATATACTTAGATAATACTTATAAATCTCAAAATAGTGATTCTTTTTATTTTCCTTTCAAAACATTTCAAGCAAATGAAAATGAGTCTGAATTCGCACATAAAAGTTCTTCACTGAAACAATTTTGTCGAACTGTGCAAATCCTATACTGGAATTGTATGACTCAAGCCCTGTACCGATCACTACAACTCAGCTATTCTATAGACAAAAGAGATATTTTAAAAATAGTTGAAAATATTTGTGATAAAACCATATTAAAGATTGATTTATCCAGATTTTTATTTTATATCTGTGAACACCTGAAGGATTATTTATTGAAATTTAGCGTTAATGAACCCAATTTTGATATTAATGATTACATAAAATCAAGTATTAATTCAATTAATGAAGAATTATCTCGTGATGCGACCCAAGAAAGTATTGCTCCATTTGAGGGTATTTTGTTGAATGATTTGATTCGATCCACAAAATGCTGTTTAGACTTAAAAGAATTACATTCTGAAGTTAAACAAAAGTTTCACAAAACGTTACAGAACTATTTGTCGCCAATACCTTCCTTCACTTCTTATTATTTTTTTAATTGCAAACCTGAAACAAATGCCAACTATTCCAAACTCGACAATGAATTCAGTGAAACAAATCTTATAGAAAAGTCTTTAATCAATAGCACAACAGATGACGAAACAGCAAAAAGTAGTCTAATTATTCCAGATGTGAAGGCAATGGACAAAGACGACAAACTTAGTGAGGATTCGTATTCTAATAACAATTCCATACAAACACTTAAATCTAATTCGAAAAATGAAACTCTCGAAGAAAGTGCCAGTTTGTCGAAATCGATCTCATCCAAAGTCAGTTTTAATGGTTTGGACATTGGGAGTGACGACACCTCTTCAATGCCCAACTTATGTGCCAATTCAAAAAGTGATTCAACAACTAATACCTTCTTAGACACTTCTCCGCCTTTATTTCTACGTCTTTCGTGTTCTATAATATCAAAACATTCTTCAAAAGAATGTTCTCTTAATTTTTTGCCGACGTGTTTGGCAGATATATTATCATTAATAGAAACCGAAACTTCAGGTTTGTGTCTTCTTTATTTAAATTGTATGTTACAATAGTAGGCAGGTTTAGGAGGTGTGGGCAGAGGCTTTCAAAGAGTGTAATATACGCAGCAGCTTATGATTGCGTGACTTAAAATTTTTCAGAATAAAGTTAACATTCTTGAGAAGACTTATTTATTTATTCCCTTATACAAGTTCACTCTATAAGTTTTTAGTTGCGGGACGTGTGGTGTGAAAATTTTGAAATTTTCAGGCCTAAAATTTTTTTTGACATTTTGTGATAGCGTTCACCAAATTTGATAGCATTCGAATTAACTTTTTGTGATTTTTTGTTTTATTTAAATCGATAATCATTTTTATCAACATATTCCGCTTCATTGAAAAAGGTTTCGAGGGTAAAATATAAATCAACATAAAATATCCAAATTTCTTTGCAAGGAATTGTAATATCCTTGTAATATCGAATTAAAGATAATTTGATTCAAGCTGCGTAGTTACAAAAAAATATCTTTCAAATATTTGCTAGTTGTGGTAGCGTAAATAAATTCTCTAATGTAAAATCTAAATTATTTAAACAGTCATAGAATTTTAATGAGCACTGATAAATCCAAATTTTCTTTTGTGATTAATTATTAAAATATCAAAGTACAAATGCCTTGTTCCATTTAACAATATACTAGCTATAACAAATTTGGGAATGGATTAAATTCATATGATTTTGCGAATAACTCTCATAGAAGCTAATGTTAAATTTAAAAAAACTTAAACTACCACAACCGCTGAATAAATAATCAGAGATAGATAAAATTTGGGGAATGTTATCACAATATGTCAACAAAAATTTTAGACCAAAAAGTTTCAAAATTTTTCCACCACATGGCCCGCAACTAAAAACTTATAGAGTGAACTTGTATAACATAACTTGGGTGACCACATTTGTAGTTTTAGCCTAGTTTTTATGCTTAAATTTATTTTTGACCTGTTTTTGAATTTTATATAATATGTTTGTTCTGTTTTAGATAAATAATGTAAATTTCATGATAAAATAAATTTTACTGAATGCCATTTTAGCATCAATTTCTATAAGTTAATCCTTTTCTTTCCCAATTTTTTTGAATATAATTAATATTGCATTGAATTTGAGTTACTATTATAATACTGAGTGTTCATTTTAAGTTATCCGCTCTTTGTTGGCACGTTATTCACAGTTGTCCGCCCATTATTATCAGCGCGTGCTTTGACTGAAGTGTAAATCAAAGCAGACTATATTCGGGTTTCGTTCTCTTATTGAAAAGATTGATAAATAAAGTAATCGAATTTTGTTCTATTCATAAATTTAAATATAATTCATTAAATATTACTATATATTAATAAAAGTTGATATAAATATATTTTTGACATTTATAAATAGAGCTTCAGTTATTTTACCTAAAAAAGAAACGAAAGCCGAATATAGTCTGTTTTTGATTTACACTTCAGTCAAAGCACGCGCTACTAATAATGCAAAACTCAATAACGTGCCAACAAAGGGCGGACAACTTAAAATGTATACTCAGTACAATTCTCCTTTTGTACTGAGTAAAATAAAACACAAATTACACTAGACCACATAAATAGTTTAAAAACTTATTGCTTTAAATTTTTAAGTCACCAAACCTTACCTTAAACTAGGATACGTCTGGGGTTTGAAAAATGGGGTAGAGGTTCACGTGTGCTATAAAATTACTAAGGTTGTTGAACTGAAGACAAAGATGTATCACACATGGGAGTAATGTGTTCCTAACATAATTTTTTCCCAACAACCCAGATTCAACATAAATTATACATTTAGTTTTTATTTAATGCATATGTAAATGTACAATATATTTGCAATTTTAAACAATGCAAACTATAAAATGTATTATGTTGAATCATTGTAAATTTACAATTTTTATGCATTTTTGACATTCATAGCAATTACTTTAATGAACTTATATTAATTAATTAAAATGAGTACATTTTATTAATTAAATAGTTTTATTTTGCTAGGGCCGGCGGGGGGAACAGCTATAACGTTGCTTTTTTGTGGGTTTCCACTCGGCACTATTCAGTCGCTCGAATGGCTCGCGGTAGCAATTTCTCGTCGGGAACGACAGTGACCGCTAATTATAAATCAAAAAGAAGCAAAACACTTATCACAAAATTATTAATATATCAATACTTTATTTTACATTAAATTTAGTAGAGTTGTGTACAGTAGGACTGTTGTGCACAGTAGGACTGTTGTTTTAGAACTCTTTTTGATAAGAGATTAAGATAAAGGCATAAACTGCATAAAAGTGAAAAACAAAAGGATTACTAATTTATAAGAATTTTTGAATGGAATGTGAGCTGAACTGCTCACATGTCATCTCAATATAAATAATATTAGA
>JAUJYU010000823.1:0-11097 GCA_033995675.1 Nothrus silvestris
TTCATTTGTATAATATTTTACGTAAGTTTTGATCGCAATAACCTTTTGATAGTAACTTAGATTTTGTAAACATTATTAATCGATATTTCCTGAAACTAATTGTAAATATAAGTTATTGGGAGAAACAAATACTATAACGTTTTTAATAATTTTGCATATAATAATTGCTTTAAGTGATGATATGGTAATAATTTATATTTTTTTTTATACAAATTAAATGATGCCTTGAAAACAGTTTTTTGACGACCAAAGGCTTGAATAAAGTTTTGTGAACTCAAAATTAAAGAAATAAACAGCGCCTTCGCTGTATTTATAATAAATTTATAATTCATGTCATATTAAAAATTTATTAGTGTTACGTAAAATTAATGCTATAAAATATTAAATTACTTTTAAGCAGTTTTTATTCTGGTTGGAAAATGTTTTTCAAATATTAACTATTATAATAACTTCTAATAATAAGAGCATTTTTAACTAATGCCAATCATTTCTTAGAGCTTCGATACAAAAAACCTGTTAGAGTTAACTTCTCTTCTTTATTCATAATATTCAAGTATTATTATCACAAATATTAATCGCGAGTCCGACTATGGCAGGCATGTTGATTATGTTGATTCTTGATGGTCGCTCTCATTGATGATGTTTGATGAGTCTCTGCCACACCATATACTAAGATTGAGAGACAGGTTGTGCAGAATCGGTAGCCCAGCCTTTTTAACCGGGTTTCATAACATACTGTATATTAAAAACTTTTAAATTCCATTATTGGCATCATTGGCATCATTGGTAGAGATCTTAGTGATCTCAAACATCATAGTCATCACTGCCATCATAGACGTCGTGCGAGTTTTTTACTCGAGTCACGAATCCAACAGCCATTGCATGCCTTAACATTACACTAAATTAACAAAACGTCCAAACTTTAAAAGAATCGGTTCGAGTATAAATGTTATCTCCCCTTTTTGCTTCTTCATTTTTGTTCTTCTCTCTTCTCTTTCAAAACTAATTTCCCACACTTTAAGACTTTTATATGTACTGCACTTTTGCGAGGAAGTCGTTTATAATATGCGATCGACGAGAATTTTTTTACATAACTAATGTGATGAAACTTAGATTACCCGCTGTGAAAGCGATATTAGTTTCAGATTCAGTGATTGCACATCTTTTTAGATACAAATAGCAAATATCGTACAATTCGTCCTTACTTTTACTCAAGTGATAGCATAAACTGTACACAAATCTAAAGGTATTAATGATAGATATGAAAGTCGCATAAGGCACTGGAGAACTTCCTGTTTCCCACAGGTTAACCTCAATTTAATCTTTTTAACATTTCTTCAACTGACTCGAGAGTGAGAATTATTCAGCGTTTAATTAATTAAATCTGTGTGAAACTGCGCGGGAAACTATATGACATTCGTTAATATAAATCACAAGAATCTATTTTCTAGAGTAGTATCTGAGTTGATATACAGTACAAAGAATTTTTAAAACCATAATAAGATGGCATAAATGCAGGAAAAAGTTATAATGTTTTTACACGCAACGCATTGCAACTGAGAGACCGATTGGATGGTATGAACAAACGTAAGCCTTACTTAGCATTCATTTATATATTGCACACAAAAGCATAACTATAGTAATGTTAATGACAATAATAAGTGAATCTAAAAAGTATTATAGTTGTAAAATAGGCCAATTTTCGTTGAGATCGTTTTAACTAAATTATGACCACTTATGATGAAGCGATTCTTGAAAAATAGATGTATTAAATATATTATATTATAAAATATAATATATTATAGAGAATAGAGAAATGAGAATAATAAAGAGAAAAGAAGAAAAGAGGAAGAATCATGGCAAAAGGCAGGTACCACTTCTTTTAAATATCATCTCTAATATCATCCGGTAATGTTGTTGTGTTGTGTGTGCGATAATAATAACACTCTAAACGTCAGTATAAAAAGAACGGCTACTTTACTTTTTTATAGTTATGAAGAGAAAAAACCTGTTTTTAAAAAGTCATCTCTAAAGTGAATCTTAAACTTTGAAAAAAAGTTTGAGAGTAAAGTGATGCGACTCTAATTGCCAATAAAATCTTAAACGTAAACTATTGGTATTTGACATTCATTATGTCTGAAGATTCTTCTTTAGTAGCATTATATACAGTAAAACATCAGGCATTCATTTTTAGCTAAATTACTTTTTAGATGATTTGATATTTTGTGGAAGCGCTTCAGGGAATGGGTCGCTTAGATTTTTGTCAAAGTCTATTCTTCTTATTTTTACTTATAAAGCATCTGAAAAGCTATAAGTAATAATAATCAGTCAGTCATGCATTTAAGTTTAGCTATTGGTATATTTTCACTTAAGGGCAACTAACTTTGCAAGAGTAGCGTCTATTAGTATTTTATTCATCTGATCCATGAAATTTCAATAAGTTTCATCCATCACATTCTACATCACTTTCTACACAAAACAATATTCTAAGCCATAAGCCATATGTCAGTCAGTTTAGAAATGATTAAATGAGAAAATGAACATTTATTTTGAGCCACCGTAAAGGCCTCGCATAACACCTCAAAATATAATAAGTGAAATGCATTTTTTAGTTATATGTCTGTTGTTCTGCTCTTTTATTTAGTGATATTGTATTGTTGTATATCTAACGCTGTACTACACGTATGTTTGAGAGAAGAAAGAGAGAATTGAGACGAGATGCAGAACAAATAGTTGTATTGCGTGGTTGTACGCCACCGATGCTTGTATGCCTTTTTTTGACAACTATTTTTTGTAACCATTTCCAGATTGCACTTGTATTGCAGATATACTCACATGTCAGCCAACACAAGGTTATACGTTTGTTGTCCAAACTCATGGTCGGCAATGGTTGAAATGGTTGGCAATTGTTGGCAATTGTTGCCAATTGTTGGCAGCTGAGAATGAGGGACACTCTCATCAGCCAAAGACCAAACACCTGGGGCTGAAGTGACTCCAAATGATAGAAACACAAGAGAAGAGAAGATAATAATCCTTGCGTTCGCCTATTGAGCATTTGATGGTACACTCATTCAACGCATACTATTTATTGTATAAATAACTTACCTGAATATAAATTACAGTAGACTCTCAAATAATTATAACTTTATATACTGTTCATTCGTCTCTCTGTCGAGTATGACCTAAAAGTTCAATAAATATGGCTCTCTTTGCGACGCACGAAACCATCCGAACCCAATGCAAAACTTCTGGATAGAAATCACCTGCACTTCGCACGTACTGCGATAGCAGTGCTATTAGTGATCAGGTATTAGTATATGTTGAATACACGTAAAAAATACCTTCAGGATGAGAGGGAGAGCATAGAGCATGTGAGAGCATAAGAAAGTTTACAAATTTATATTATCCTACTTTATAATGATTTGCATATCGATGGAGACACGGGAACAACAGAACCCAACTAACCATTGATGCGAAAAAATTGATAAATCATTATTTCCATTAATATTGGAATTACTTGAGTCAGCCCTGAGAGCAAAAAATCTATTCATGCCTTATATTAATTAAAAAGTATTTTTAATTGTTGAATATAAATAAGCTTTAAATCCAATATTTTTAAAATCAAACAAATAGTTCGGCATAACTAGAAATAAGAGATACAGTTAATAATAATTTACTGTTTTGTCAGAATCGGGTGCGAAACCAATTTAAGTTGAGCTAAAAAACAAACTCAAATTAATCTCGTGGCTATTTTTTTGAAAGACCGAAAGACTGAAGACTGATGATCGCTCACTCAAAATGCTTAATAAACTGATTGCGTTAGTTCGCGCACACAATGATCAATCTGTCTAATCGGTTATCGGTCGTCGCCAGTGATATCACCTGCTTTACAATTAATGTAAAAGTTGTTAACTATAAGCTAAGAGTCAGGAATTCCTTTTTTCCAAAGATTCCTATGAATACATTTACTGCTTTTGCATAAGGTTTGGATTATATAGAGTGTAATCTATAGCTTACTTACTATGCGAAACCAATTTAGTTAATAATTTTTATTTTCGGTCACCTGCGATATAATGCTATATAATTCTGGATTACATTCTGGATTACATTCTGTCTCTACTTTTGCTTAATAGTGACAAATGGCAAGCGATTATTTGGGAAGAGGAATGAATCAAATAAGTATTATATTGTTACAAATTTTAAAAAGGCAAAAACTAGGTGTAAATTTACTACATTACTAAAGGTGTAACTATATATCATAGGTGTAAGAATATTGAAACATACTGTTTCCAAATTATAACAATTTTCAGCAACTTTGTTTCAAATATTAAGCAACACAAAACATACTGTATATATAGTGATTGTAATGTATAACTAAATTTACTAAATAAACTTGAATTCTAGTTGAATCTATTCCTAACATCTAAAGCAATAACAATTATTTATATAATATATCATTTGAGAAAATTTATTCAAAGTGACTTTCTTTTCTTTATTATACTTTATATTTTTTGTTTATAGAAAAAAACCGAAATTAAATTTGATATCTCAGAGAAAAGGTTTATCTTATTTCCAAAATACTCAAGTTTCTCATTTTAAAGATAAAATATTTAATTCATTTTTTTCATTAGAGAATAAATATCAATAAAAGTCAAGAAATCATAGAAAAAGAAATTACGATTCATAAAAAATAGAAGATATGATAAATGTTGATTGATATATAAGGACTGGTTGGGTTGATAAAACAGGAGCAATACCTTTGATACACCTTACGTAATATTAGACATACAGTAGATATATTAATATATGTGGCATTCATGTAACATTCCTACACATAGGCAAATGTGGTCACACCTATTTAGGAATATTTCGCCTTACAGTACACCTAATTTTCACCAAACAATGCAGTGATTTTTAAAAATAATTTACACAGTATGAGGAAGACGATAATTGCTTTAGTGTTCTGTTTGCTACGTATTGTAAGTCTATCAAAAGGCCATTTATAATTCAGGGAAAGTTTTATCTTTGAGAAACTATGCGCTTTAGAGCGTATTACAAGTTGTATTACTTAGAGTGAGAATGAGTTAAAACATTTGATATGCAGTCTATGATTAACATAGCATTATTACTTTATAAGTTATAATTTTACCAGTTTAACAAAAAAAGTTTAACAAAGTTCCAGTGCTCCACTAGTATTACTCCGCTATACCGAAAATTATGTCTTATGACATTGGCTTTGAAAGGACAAAATATTGAATTGGCTCAAGGCTGAAGATATGGAGAAAACACTTGATTAGAAACAAATTGGATATTATTAAAGTTAGCTTTTTTGAGTTTATGCCCAAAAGGGTAACCCTGTTAATTGTGATAGTTTTTTAGCATAAGTTAAACCTTATTAAATATATTCCAATATATTCGATGCTATTGATCAATAACGAATCAAAACTTATATAAAAGTTTACATATACAGTTTGCTTGATTCCTTTATGCAATGCTAACCTATCGATTCAATTAAAATTGTTAGTTGCAATCACACGGCAATCAATTTCGACTATTCTAGTTGAGGGACACGCAAACTCATTACTTTGATCTGTATTCAATTGATCAGTATATAAGCAACTTATTCACTGCAATCAACTATATTCACCTGCCTCGATATGATTGTATATAATATGAAGGTTTATCTGGCCGTAAGGTGCTATCAATGATAATGGTAATGCAGAGGCAGGGGCGGGGCTCACCCCGGGCTAAAAAAGATCGGCCTTTTTAGCTACTGCTCTCACGAAGAGTGCCATCCACTCATTCTTAATATTTTATGTCCATTACTGGCAAAAATAAACGTTAACGAGAATTAATGAAGTTTATATTTAAGTTAGTATTAGTTTGAAAGTAGCATTCCTATAGTCAAACTGAACACAACTGTCAAGAGCTGATGTTTAAGCTTGAATGACTTCACCTGCTTCTCAAAAAATGCGATTCGAAACAATTTTTTGCAAACTTATGATAAAACACAAGTAAAGCGTTGCAAAAAAGTTGATCAAAACATTTGTTCTCGAATGAAATGTACAATTATTCTGCATTAATAAGTTGTACCGAAAGGCCTTCACTTTTGGCTATTTTTTCTCATATTGGTTCTCATGCTGTGTTTCACTATTCATATCCACCCTTTTTATACTGAAATCAAATTCCAATAAAGAAAAATAATTATCTTTTAAAAGAACAGCAGCTAACAGGAAATCTTTATAATGACTGGTGTCTCTATCTTTCCTTATTTTATCTTTGTTTGAAAGCTATGCCGATGAGAGCCAAATGCGATTTACAACGACGTAATTCCATAAAATGTGAACGCATTTAATATTAAATAAAAGGATATGTTGCATATCTTGAAGCGACAACAAACAACAAACATGAAATATCCTTCGTATCCTTCATCCCATCGAATCTCAATCTATTACAGAGGCATAACCACGCCCTCAGATGATGGTAAGGATGAGGATGTTCTAGAGCAGAGGTGGGGTCAGTTTGCTCAGAGAGGGGAACAAAGAGGGCTGGATAGAGATAATGCCAATCACCTGGGGGTCTCTTCAGAGAGAACTCCTTCAGAAGTTAGTTAGCTTTAACATTACGTCGAAAAGCTAACTTACAAGTGGATCTTCACGCTCACAGTCAGTTTCATTCACAAGGTGTGTATTTGTGCGTATGATGTGTTTCAGGTTTTGTTTGAATGTTTGACTCTCAGCTTTTGTTGAACGCTGAGGTGCACTGCATAGCGAGTGTGTCAGCACAAGTGAATTATGCCCACATCTAATCAAGTCTGAGAAGTTGAACAGTTTTGCAGAACAGTTGAACGTGCTTTCTGTGGCTTTTGCTCATTTAGACTATTAATGCCTAAATTTGTATCATTTAATTGAACCATAATTAATGAGTGTCTTCTTATCTGAATCTAATTTTTGAGCTCATCTTTTTGTCAAAAATTAATTTCCGTAATTGAAGTTAAGATTAAGTGATATTTTTTAGCTAAAACTTAGAAAACTTTAAAGTTTTGTATACTGTGAGAGAACTATCTATTTTTGATAAGTTAATCGGATTTTGTTTACTTAATTGAAACTTTAATGAATATTATTTACTGATATAATTGAAAAGTTTGATTGAATTATGGAGACCTGTGTCTTAATACCACCCGAGTTCAGTCTAGTCCTCCGTCCCCGTGAAAATGGTATGACAACCAACATATGCAACAACGGCTATAATAAGAAAAAGGCAGATAAGAGTTCGAGTCGCATGTATGAGATGGGTGTTTGCGTTTGGAGTAATCAACATATTCGCAAAGGCAACTGTTTTTTGCCATTTCAGGGCACTATCAGATTGGACAGACTCGAAGTTTACAGTCTGCTGGACGATAATGATGTAAGTCAATCAATTAGACATTAAATACTAACACATAAAAGAAAGATGCGCTCCTTTTTGTTCGTTTCTTATTCTCGGCTGACGTGATAGTCGAGTCACGCCGTGTGAGTAAAAGTAAGACATATCTAAGTGCAGTTGATTCTATTCTTTTATCAAAAGCAAACCAATAATGTGCGACTCGCGCTTTTTCATTACCAATATTCCACACTTTGTATTGCATTTTGTGATTGAAAAAAATTGATAAATAAGCACGAAATGAAAAAAGTCAATTTTGAAGTATAGCGTGCGTTAGTTTTGAAGTTATAAATTTTTACAGTATATGAGTTAGAAGTTGTTGTTGTTATCTTTTTGCTTGTTTATAAGTCTCCCTGTTTTGTTGATTACTTCCCATTGAAATGATTTCATAGAATTATGAGCTTTTAAAATATGTGCAAATTATATGCTATGGTTTTGAGTTTTCTATTTTATTGCAAATACAATTCAATTACAATATTTATATATCTTTAAGAGCTTTGGAAAGGGTTTCCATCAAATAAGACATTTTATAAAACCAAAAATTTCGGCGAATCAGGATTTGCTCATAAATGTAGTAGACTTTCTATTCGATCTATACATACCTTCAAATGTATGCATTCGTGCCAATCAATTGCATTGCATTTGTTCAGTCAACTCATACATCATATTATTCTTAAATGACACCAAAGGATAATAAGAAACCATCTAAAAATTAATCAAAAACTTGAGGTTACACTTTATAAGTCTAATCATTTTGCATTTAACAAACAATAAGTGCACTATTGCGTGAGAATCAAACTCAAAATTGAATGTATATTTCGTTTAAAACAAGAATCTGTTTAATATAGATTTATTCAAAACTCAAGAATTCAATTAATTGTTTTGCTTTCAATAAAAATACCGCATAACTAGAGTTTTGTCGTTTCTTAACAATTCTCAATCAATTATTAAATTATTAGTTACTTCTTAATGATCTTCAAAGAAATAAAGTTATATTAATTAATATATAGGTTCACAAAATTAAAAATAAAGTAAATGAGATTAAAAAAACATATTTAATTTTATGAAGAAGTAGTACAAGAATTTTCTCACTTCCCTAATAAAACAAAATTAATTAGATTAAATCTCTATTACATGCTCTCTTATCGTCTCTCTCTCTCTCTCTCTCCCTCTCTCTCTCTGTCTGTCTGTCTCTGTGTCTCTCTCTCTGTCTCTCTCTTCTAAAGCGTTTGTCATTTGTTGCGGCTCTTCTCCGATCTTTTCTCGAATTAGATCACACTTAATCCTAATCTCTTATAATTGTGAAATCTTTATCTTAAATCTAGTTAAATCTTCTCTTTAGGGAAACATGAAATGTGAGTCCAACCCATTTATTGCAATCTAGAAACTGATGATTTAAAGCATGCCAGCAGTCGAATATATTTGATTTGATTTTTTTCTAAACTAGTTCTCAAAAAGTAAGATTGCTTTCATTTTTTATGTATTCTGTACACGAATTTTCATGAAACGAAACTTTAGCTAATTTTAATTTAAGAAAAAATTATGAAGATTTGATAGCACTCATGAGTATAGTTTTGGACTCTTCTTCTTTTTTACGGTCCATTTCTCAAAAGCGGCAATACTTTGATGACTTCCAGAAAAAGGGATTCACTCTTTAAATAGAATCAGTTGACCATTTGATAAAAGAATGTTCAAATCTAATACTTTTATCAAAAGTTCCTCCAAAGAAATATATTTCAAGAATTTAAACTTTAAATTTTTGTATTTTTCAATCGGTTTAATAAGATTTAAATTTTCGATCTGTATTTTCCTTATATTTATCGTAAACGTGAACCAACTTTTATTAAGTAAAACTTTTATTTTGAATTAAAAATGATTTTTCAAATGTTTAACACATTTTATTATGATTTGAGATTAAACGAAAATTAATGAAAATTATATTTATTAAAATAAACAAAAATTAGCACATCGTTTAAGATTTTATGAATGATGCAGAAGTTTATCTGAAGTATTTTTATAACTCTTTTCCTATAATTTGATGAAAAAAATGATTTTTATTACTTAATTAAATTCATTTCACGCGCAGACATTTCATGAAATTGTGATTACTTGAAATAAGGAACTAAATTTCACTTCTAAGCACTTTTTTTATTGCTATTATTATTTTCAAAATCTTAATACATTAATACCTCCATATATGAGTTTGTAGTTAAAAAGTTATTATCAAATTAATAAAGTCCGGATTTCATTCTCCATACTTAGTCAATCTTTATAGTCAATCCTCGTTAGTTTAATGTACATTTTTGTCCAATTTATCATACATTTCTACCTCTATATAGTGAAACCTCATTATAGTGGACATATGTGTTTGGCCCCCAATGATATACTATATCGAGCTATTACTGTATTCACTTGAATCGCATTTGTTTTACTAAACAGTAATTTTAGTTTTTCTTTATACGTTGTATTGATTTCCAAACAAAAACAATTGATTCTCTAATATATAATAATATACGCAAATGACACGACTATTGAACTTAACTCTAATATTTTATCCACAGAGTTAGGAATTCGTGGGAATTTTACTTTTGTTTTTTGTTAGCATTATTTATCAGATGTAAAGAAATAAGTGTCGATCACGTAATAACAATTAATCTGATAATGTATTTATTTCCGTTTAAATCATACATTAATTCCGGATAAACATAATTAATCCCATTTTATGGTTTTATGGCTTTTATCTAAACCTTTAAGAAATATATAAAACCATTGCCTAAAATATAAACATTAAAATTAGATTCCAATAAATATATATTAATATAGAGTATTAATTTTAACTAACATAACTTTATAAGAACCTTATAATCGTATCATAAATAATTTGAATTATATTTTCAATGAAAGCATCTTAAATTTTGTTATAATTATGCCACAAAATACCGGTACTATCAATCAGATTAATACTGAATTATTTTTTTATTATTTTCAAAAAAAAGTTTAGACTCTTTTTAAAAGACTGAAAATCCAGTAATTAGTTTACATAAAAAACTTTAATTAAGTTCAGAATTAAAAGATGTGATCCTTTGATTTTTATTGAAGTTGAGATCTTATATCAAATGTTTAAATGAGGAAATGCTTGCAGACAATCGTCTAATTATGAGTAAAACTACTAAAGAACAGTTGGAAGTATTTTATTTGAATATATTTGAATAGAACTAATGCTAATTCGTGTATAGCAGCATGCATTTTATAATTTACATATACGATTCCTGTTAAATGTTATTGTTAAATATTATAATAAGTTTAACATATAATCTTTAGGTTCATTTTCGCGCATATATTACATTCAAACTATTTAACCGATTTTAATTCCGATAAACTCTTAACTCTGATTATCACAACTGGAATGATCTGATCGATAGTTTGTCTTTTTTATGTAAGAATAAGTTAACATTTGCAAAGTATTAGTTTTTTGGCTGATATTAAGCGAAAGTACATGCTATCCATCTTATTATTTCCAATTAATAGTGAAAGCAAACCTCCTTATTAAAGCTGTTTCAAGAAAAACAGAAACCTTATGTTTTTTCTCTCATATTAACTTCATTTTCAATTAATTGAATAATTTTTTATTTAAAATTTTGTTGATATATATAGTTATATATATATGTCATAAAC
>JAUJYU010000824.1:0-11094 GCA_033995675.1 Nothrus silvestris
TCATTCTTAAGCTCATTCTTACTGAAAGTATCTTTTAAGATACTGAAAAAGTGTTAAAACAATGTTTACCGACTGTAAGTTATGAACTAACCATTTCATTGCTATTTTATTCTCAAAAAAAGATTGCAAAAATGTCCTAAATTTAGTTCTCAATAAAATGGAAGAATTGAAATCTTTGAATAATATAATGAATTTTTCATTTAAAGACTCATTTAAGTCATAGTAAAAAAAAGTAGTTTTTGAATTATTTCTTAACAAAATCAGTGAAGTGAAAATAAGTTTAACTTTACGCTCAACTGAAGTTAACGGTTGAGGCGAGGCTTCACTTTATAAATTAATGGACAAAGAAATCATTATCTTTATCTCTCGAGTCAATTGAATAAAATTGTTCAAATGGAAAACTTGCAAACCTTATCCATTAATAGTAAAATAGATAAGTTTGAAAATTATGTCAAATTTGTAAATTACGTCAAAATTTCAACAGGACTTCAATATAAGGATTAAAAAATTAGATTAAAAGTGAATGATCTTAAACATTATTAAGATTTTTTTTTATCAAATATGATATTTAGCATTAAATGTTCTGATTTGCGTTTACCAATTAATAACATTAATACCATTGGGTTTTTGCTAAAATAAGTTAACTATAACTATAACAGTATTATATACAGTATGACTAATCAGTAATAACAAAATATTGTTAACATAAATGCATACCAAACAGCTCTAATACACCTTCCATTACCGCATAGAAAGCTTCCACGTTCTGCACGGCATAAGTCTAGAGAACAGTTTTTCTCATCTGAATAATCATTACATTCGGGAACTCCATTACATCGTTCTTCGGGTGAATAACATCCGGAACCAGAATTACATAGAATTTTATTATGACAGCCATGAATACAATTGATCTCATCTTCACCCATAGGGCAGTCGAGTATTCGATTGCATCGTTGAGTGTACGGGTCGTAACATTGAGTCAAACTTAATGGTCCGCATTGTGTCTTATTATGAGCACAAAATCCACAGTTTAGTTCATCAGTGAAGTCAACACAATCTATAATACCATCACATCTTTTGGCTTCACTAAAACAAGACAAACCCGTTCTGCACTCAAACATATCATTAGGACAACCGCCACAGCCTCGTTCATCAGATCCGTCCTCACAATTCCATATGAAATCACATCTTTGTGTTGGAAACGTATAACAACCGGCAGCGCCTCTATTATGGCTGTTAGGGGTTCCACATTTGACTTGATTAGCGCCCAAACAAATGTCATCGCAATGTTGTTCGTCAGAGCCGTCGCCGCATTCATTACGTCGATTACATCTCCAATTATTCAAAATGCACTTTCCGTTCGCGCAATGAAATTCATCGGATTTGCATTTGGAGGACTTCTGTGGTCCGGTTATGTACGAGAGATGGAAACCTCGACCCCCTTTCACTTTGATTGCTGTATGAAATTTAATCTCTAATCGACTGCCAACAGATATGAATGGCTTTAAAATAAGGTCATTATCTTCGCTGTGACCACAATATCTTTGTTCTCTGTCATACGCGGACCCGATCTTAACCCATGTATAGGCACAACAGGGCTCAGACTTCTCGTTTTGGGCGCAATATTTGGGTGAATCGATCGGAACCTCAAGATCTAAATCGTTGAAACTTTTCATTTGAAGATCAAATAAATCAGTGATTAATGGCCTTAAACGTGAACACAATATAATACCTAATAGTAATGATGTCATTGAGATGAAGCGCTTCAATATTCCACATACAGGACGTCCTATTGCTATAGCCTTTCGGATAATTAGGACTCGAAATAGTTCCCCGACTTTGAGTGAGGACTACATTCTCACAGTTTTGAGTCTCACTTAACTTATTTAAAGTGCTATCGATTGAGTCCACTCCTAATGAATGCAGTTTTGCTTCATTTGAATGAATCAATTGAAAGATCTTCTTATTGAATGTCTTTTCGGTGACATTTTTTGAACATTTGATTGAATTTATTAAAACCAATAAAATTACTGTAATTTAGAATTGATTATTATTAAGACATTAACTAATTATTGTTATATTAATAACGAATTAATTGAATTAATAATAGAAATACCCATCAAATGAAAAACGCTTTTCAATAAAATAATATTCATTGAAATGAATACTAAATTCTCCATTCATTTGGTCACTAATCATATGATTATTTATCAAATTTATTATTTTTTAAAATAATTATAAAAATAGTTTATCAAAATTTTACAAATTTTTATATTTGAGTCTATAAAGTCTTAAAATTGTTGTATTCAATAATAATAATAATAATTAAAGATTAAACGCATTAAATATATTAATAATAACATTATCATTAACTTAATTAAAATGATAAAAAGACGACATATTTGTTGACTCTTTTTAGTTAATTTCAGCTGATTTTCAACTTGTAATCAAATCATATTTATTGAACTCAAGTTTAAGACCTTTTTTATATAATACATTTCTAACTGAATATGAGTTATTCTATAAATGATAAAAGTCTCGGTTTTAGATTTGAAATAATTAGTTACTAAATGAGGACTAACTCTAACTTAACTGTGCATTGAATGCAATTTTGCAAACATTGAACTCATTGTAAAAATAGATTTTTAAAAAAACTTATTTCTCAAAAATTAATAATAAAAATAATGTTAAGTAAAGTTTTATCGGTTAAAGTGATAAATAAATTACTATTAAATTACAGTCCAATTCGTTCAACACATGTATTAAAACGAAAAGTGAGGCCACAATACGGACAACGACTTAAAAGTCCGTTCATTTGTGGCCCGTTTTGGAACCCAAAGATTGCATATAAAGAGCCGCGAGAAGTGACTGACTATCTGTACGATTACGTGGAAAACACCAATAGCAGAGACTTCGACACTATTAAAGTGATACTTCTTCGACACGTAGAAGAGTTAGGAGTTCCGGGAGATGTGGTGGAAGTGCGGCGACCCTACGCTCGATTCCAACTGATTTCAGCCCAATTAGCAGATTATGCCTCGCCTTATAATCTCATCAAATATAAAGATCTCATCGAATCGGGCAATAAAGAGCGCGTCGGGCCGTCGTCTGCGTTCGTTCTGACGACTGTTCGGCGTTTGGCTAAAGAAGTCATTTTAGTGGAAATGAATGATAAGGAAGAGTGGGTTATAGACAACAAACATATTAGGATTGCCTTCAGAAGAGCTGGTTTTGTTGTTCCTCAAAATAGCATACAATTACCCAAAACTCCAATCACTGGACCCGATGTCGCTGGAAAAGAGGGTAAAGACTTCGCTGTTATCATAACTATTAATGGACAGGAAAAAGTTCCGGTCAGATGTGTTGTCCATCACTATGGACTTCCACTTAAACCCAATTGGTTTAGAGCTCCGCGATTTGCGTTATTGCCCGACGAACAGAGCCCACTCTTGGACTCTATGCCTGTTTTGCCAAACATTGATGAAAAAGATGAAGACGAACAGGAGTTCATCTCTTAAATTATGTTTAACTCTCTTAAATCTCTTTAACATCTATTAATTAATTTATGTAAACTATCATTCATTAAAACATTTACATTAAACTGTTATTGAAAAAGATAACTTTTATTGATTACTTATTAATTTCTAGTTTAAAATAATTGATTTATATATAACTTATTCATAAATAACAGAAAAAGGATTCAAAAATATTGATAAATATTGAAATTGAGAAACATTTATTTAGAGATTGCAATAACAATTTGATTATTGTTTTTGCCACCATTTTGTTCACTGACACAAATTTCTTCCGCTTCTAAAACATTTGAGTCAATAATGATTACTTCTGATGAGTTCTGAGTTAAACTATTTTTATTTTCAATCAAATTATAATTAGTTTCTGTCAAATAAATAGTTTGTTTGTCTTCGGTATCATTGGGTAAAATCATTTCTTCGGATCCGTCCGACGGTTCAACTATTGGATTAATTATAATCATTTGAACCATTTCTTGATTGGCATCAGATTTGTGTTTCTTTTTTGCGGAACTGTTTTTTCTACTCTTTTGTATTAAATGTTTTTTAACATCACTTGAATTGTCATCAATTGCTTCAGGACTTGGAATAACAGTAGTGTTGTCTTCGTGTTTGTGATAAATGGAAGAAATCATACGATCGATCTCTTCGATGGTATAGATATCACTATGTGTTTGTTCCATATGTTTTCTTAATTCAGTGAAAACATTAGTTCCATATTTACAATGAGTACAATTGTAGAGAAATAATCCCAAATGTTTTTTAGTGTTCAAGACATGTTTGCGTAGATTTTCGTGATTATTACAAGAATATGTACAATAGGGACACTTGAATGGCTTGGAACCGGTGTGTATTCGCAAATGTCGCGTGAGATTAGAGCTTAAACTGGAAGCATAGTTACAATGCGGACATTTGAACGGCTTTTCCTTAGTGTGTTTGCGGTAATGTTTTTTGAAAGTCCACTTGGATTTAGCGGTGTATTCGCACTGATCACAAGTCCAGGGCTTGTCATCGCTGTGGACCTTCTGGTGTTCCAACAACTGGTGTTGATATAAACACGAATAACGACAGCCCGCGAACTGACACTTGAACTTTCGCGCGTCTTTTGGTAAATGCATTCTAAAAGTGTGAGCTTTGAGGGACTCCTTGTCATAGAAAGCGATGCCGCACACATCGCACAGATGTGTCTTCGGTCTATCTTTTTGGTGAATCAATTGGTGTTTCGCTAAACTCTTTCTGGAAGCGAAAGTTGCGCCACAAGTCTCACAAAACGCTTCTCTCATTCCGTGGTTTTTCTGATGGCTTTTCAAGAAATTAATATTTGCGAACTCTTTGTGACAGTCATCACATCTGAAAGGCTTTTCTGACGTATGAATATATATATGTCTTTGCAGTAAATTCTTCTGAAAAGACCGTTCACAACACGGACACGAATACTTCCGGTTCGCTTTGCTTTTCTTCGCTTTTCTGCACTTCTTCTCATTCAAGTCATTCCTATCGTTCGGCAACACTTCAGAAGAGTCTTCCGAAGAATCCCAATCAGAGTCTGAGTCTAAGTCTTGACAAACTCTATGATTCACAGAATGTAAAAGCATTTCTGCCTCCGAATCAGTCCTGAAATTACATTTTCCGCATTTGAATCTTCCGTCTGAAGCACTTCTACTTTCGAGCAGTTCTGGAAACGCAGCCCTTCTCTCACTTTTACGACATTCGACACTTCGACACTTCTTTGCATTCAATTAAATAACAATTAATTATCTTTTTTAATCAAATATTAATGTAAGTCTTTATTTATTAAATAAAACCTAAAAACTTTATTTTTATACAATTTATATAAAAAACTTATTATTTTATTAAAAAAGGGTTTTTGAAAAATCAAATTTTTAAATGACAAGTAAAACAAAAATACTTACTTTTCTCAAAGTTTTCTTCTTCTTCTTTGATGAAGAAGTTGTTGAAGAAGAAGTTGAGGCCATTTCTTAGTGGATTTAATTTTCTATTAATTAAACAAATGATTAAATAATGAAAAAAAATTTGAAAAAACTTACCCAAAATAAGATGTTTACAAATGATATTATTATAGGCTATTTTTTGAATAAAATGGCACCACAAAAGTTGAATATATTATACAGCAGTGGCGCCACTTGTTATTATTTACGTTACTTTATTTATGTTTTATTAAATGAATTAGACTTTATAATGAGATATGACTTTTAAACTTTTAAAGACATAAAACTTTAAACTTTTAAAGACATAAAACTTTAAACTTTAAAACTTAAAAACTAACTCTCATAGTCTATATTTAGAAATAATAGTGATATTAGCGGTAATACGAAAATGTTGAAGTTTTTACCTGCAACTGGCATTCAACATGTACTTGCATTGCGTAGGATCCACTCTGGGTTTAGCATGGTAAACCAGCAGATATTTAACTCTCAGGTTTAAGATCTCATTTTCTAAATATTTCATTTTCTCCAATTAATTAAAAACAAGTATTATTATTAATTTGATATATTTATTGATAATATTTAGAGAAAGAACATCAATATTAGTGGTCATAAAGTAAATATCGATGGAATTAATATTCACTATGAAAAAGTCGGTAATGGAGAACATAAAGTTCTGTTACTTCCCGGATCTCTTGGTATATAATTTGTATAACATTTTAATAAATATCTTCATTATTGAAATTCACTTTTCCTCTGCTATCAAACTATTTAAACTTAAGGCACTTCTAGAACAGACTTTACGCCACAATTAGAAAGTATGGATAGAGAAAAGTTTACATTAATAGCATGGGATCCGCCCGGATATGGACTGAGTAGACCTCCGGATAGAGACTTTTCTAGAGATTACTATAGAAGAGACGCGAATAATGCAGCAAAACTTATGCAGGTTTGTTATCCACTTTAAAATGATTTCCTCTTTGATATGATTGGTTTAAATGTTATTATTATTATTATTTAGTTTTGTTTTAAAGTAAATTTTTAAAAAAATGAAAATTGAAAATATTTACATTACCTAAAGTGTATTGGAATTGACAAATATTCATTGATGGGTTGGAGCGCTGGAGGCACTACTGCTCTTATAATAGCTGCCAATTATGGGCAAAATATTAATAAAGTTGTGGTTTGGTGTGCGAACGCCTATTTGTCACCTTATGAAAAACAGATTTCACAGTTAGGACGCGATCCCAACTCCTTTCCTGACAAACTAAAAGAAGTATATTATAGTGTTTACGGAAAAGAGAGTTTCGATAAGATGTGGACTGAGTTATGCGATGCTTATGGCAGTTATGATGACATTTGTCGGAATGATTTGCCAAATATTAATGCCAATTGTCTTATAATGCATGCAAAACAAGACAAAATTGTGTCTCCAAAACACGCTCTTTTGCTTAACAGAGAAATTAAAAACTCCCAAATCTATTGGTTTCCCGGATCTTATCATAACATTCATCAAAAATTCACTAAAGAATTCAATAAAGTTGTACAGAATTTTTTACTTGAAGGCAAAGTTAATGTAAATAATAATTAGTCAAAATTTAAATATAGTTTCATTATTTCATATGCAATAAAGCAGCGGTTCCCACACTTTTTTCCTTCGCGACCCACTTGAAAGAAAAAAAATTTTCTACGACCCACATATAAAGTTACTTTTTTTATATTAAATAATTTAAATCAATTTTATCGATGAAGAACTATTTAATTTAGCTGAAATTTCATCTTTTACTGCTCGCGACCCACCATTCAATGAATTTTAACATAAATTGGCGACCCATTAAAATGTTTTCGCGATCCACTTTTGGGTCGCGACCCACCATTTGGGAACCCCCGATGTAGAGATTTGGACAAAATATGAAAATATGTAACTTCTCTCTAACGACACGAATGTAATTTTTCCTTTTTTCAATATTGTATTTCTATAAGATTAAAAAAGACAATAGATAGTGAAGATAAACTTTTTTTCGATCTAATTTTATTTTTTGGATCGCATAGAAGTAAAATAATATATCAAGTCAGGCACAGTTGTTCGTCGCTTTCAATATTTTTCTTCTTGAATTGTATACTATAATCAAAAAGGCGTAACTCAAGCCATCATTTACTATTAAATAATATCTGTAATTGTCATAAATGTCTTATCTATTCAATGATATACCTTTCAAAAAATATTATTTGTAAATTATTTTAGACAATCGACGCCAGAGTTTGTTATCCTCCACATTGAATTGAATACTCTTTTCAAAAACTTCCATAAGAATATAATTAATATTTTGTGTATAGAGTAATATTTTTTTTTTTGAAAATAAGGCATACGAAGTACAGTATCTTTGAATTTTAGATTATTCTCTAATTCCCAAATGTTGAAAAGTAAAAAGTTTTTTGGATGAATAATTTTCAAAGCTTTTTAATTTCAGTTTTCAGAGATATATTTAATTATGCAAATAAAAAGTAATTTTACAGGTTTAATCATTTTCTTTTGGTATTAAAATTGAAATTTTTTTCTCCAATGAACAGAAATATATACATAGATGTAATTTTGTACATCATATGGCAAACCATAAAATTAAACATTTCTTTTCATTAAAACAAGTCTTAGTTTTATTTCCATAAATTCAAAAGATATAACAATAGCAAAGGCTTAATAAAGATTTTGTAGGAAATCTATTTACTTTTTAAAATAATAGAAATATATAAATAATGAATTTGAATTTAATATTCAAAGTTTGTAAAATAATATACAGTGAATATCTTAAATGTTTTCCCAAAAAATAAACTCAATTTTCTGTTTAGTTGAATAAAATATGTTTATATATTATATCCAACAGAAGAATAAAAGAAGAGAGATATGATTATTAATAAACGGAGAGCTTAGCGCTTACTTTTCTTTTTTTCACATAAAATATATAAAAGTAAAAGAATAGCTATTTGAATGTATTGTTAACTCAAACATAAGCTTTGAATACTTTGGTATTTTTTTTAAATAATAAGAAAAATAAAGTTTTAGTTTCTTTCCCTAAATAACAATGAACTCATAAATTGTTTTATATAAAGAATTCTTTATTTGTGTTATTAAAGAGTCATATCATAGTAATGTTCTATCATTTTCATCTGATTTTCATGACTTATCAAATGGAATCATAGCTTTGCAAAGGATAAAACTCTTTTTTAACTCAATTAATTTCAAATAAGACTTACTCAACACTTTAGAATTCAAACAATATTATAAATTCAAATTAACAAACAATTTAGGATCAAATAATAAATAATTAAAGGCAATGCCGTCTATGCAATTGTTGCAAATTTAAGAGAAAAATAGGCCTATTTTGACTTAATAGAGATTCACCATAAGATCGATTCATACTTTACTCAATTGTGACTTAACTCAAAGAGAAACCCATTGGAATGACTCACATAAATGGTAAACTTTGATAAATTCTATTTAATCCTAAAAGACATGGATTCAGTTAAGCTATCGTTCAAATTGAAATTCAAAATAATGATAAATTCGAAAATAAATCAAATTAAATGCTAGTTTTGAGATTATGTAACGAAACGGTGAATAATTGAATAATAATTTATTAGATATACAAACATTGTATTGAAGTTAAACTAAGAAAAGAAATGATGATTTTAAGAAATTTGAATGGATTAAATATCCACTAAACTATAATAAACATAAATTTGGGTTTAATTTTCTTAGAGGTTAAATTGGTTTTATGTGGTATTATTCGGTAATAAATGTATATGTATTTAAAGTGCTTAATATAAGTTTCAGTAATGACACGCAAACTTTGCAAATTTGACTCATTTTTTACTCTTGAATAGAATGTTAAGAATATTCTTGAGTAGAATATGTTGTTTTTAGTAAGCACTTAGGCCTGAAAGACGATAAATCGTGATAGTTTATGATTCCCTGTAGATGTTGAGATAAAATGACCGCACATGCAATCAGTAGATGGAATGCTTCTGAGGTGAAGATGTGTTTAGAATAAAGAAAAATGCATCTTCTATTCGTATAAACTGTTTCCCGTGAGACTATATCACTCTTTAGCTATACTATACTATACAATACACATAAATTTACAGTAATGAACAGAGTGACCAACATAGCAACCAAATATTGGTAACTAACATATTGCTGGGGTGAGTTAATACTAACTCATGGATATCCTAAAGTGCATGTAGTTTGCATTATTTTGTGTTTATACTCAGTCTATTTATAGAGATAACAAGTGTTGCAATCAAAATCTCTCAATAGATTTCTTATGTGATATTCTAAACCACCGTTGAATAGAACAGTTGAATAAAAACTGTGATTGACATTAGTCTAATAGAAATGGAACCATATGTATAATATATCAAATTGCTTTATGACCTCACTTCTTGATTTATAAGATAACTCAAAACTAAAAAAGATGAGCTTTTGCTGACATTATTCTCTATACAATTGAAGTAAAAATAAAATTGAGATTGGTTTTATGATTGGTTTCCATTATGCTAACCTATCCCATTTGTAATACATATTTTTATTGATCCATTATGTCGATGATTAAATTGATACCTTCTTGACATCAAGGTGTACCAAAGTGTATCCCACAGGTACCACTACTAACCTGAGATTTTCAGTAACCTCATTCCTCTGGAGCAATATTAAAATTTACTTCTATTAAATAGTTAATAATTTTTAAAGAGGGGGGAATTAAAGATAAATGTTAAAAATGTGATAAGTTTGGGATATATCTATGAAATATATTATGTTAGGCTATTTATATTTGTTCTAAGTATCACAAATGTATTCTGATCACTAAAGGGGGTCTAGGGCTTAAAGAATAGGATATTTTGAATTTAAAATTTTTTTGACAAGTTATAAAATTAAAATTTTTCTTCTTCAAAATATAGATATCATAATAGACATAAAACATAAAACAAACAAAATATTTTTCAAAAAAATGTAACATAATTTTTTAAGTTTATTTTTGCTGATACAATATTTAACAAATAGGCTATATTTTTTGATTAAAATTTTTTCTATTTTTTAAAAAATATGAAGAATTCTGTAATCCAATAGAGCTATTGAATCGATATAAATAAAAGTATTAAATACAAATGTGTAAAATATAACAGTTTTTTAATTTTGACCTTAAATATTCTTTGTTATATCTTTACTACAGATTAGATGTGGGCCTAACTTGCAAGAGGTAAATAGGTAACTAGATTTTTTAAAATAATCTATTACGTATATTAATAAGTACGAAGCTAACGAGGGAATGCGCCCGTCTTTAACAGAGATTGGGGGTTCAAATCATATTCAAAAGAATATTTGGATTAAATAATAAATGTAGATAACAAAAGATTTTGCAAACGCCCACATTTCTTAAAATAAATGAATTTTCAAAATTTTTGTTTACGCAATTAGTATTACACTTTTTCTTTATCGTTTAGATGTGTATCAAATCTCAAATTTTAATAAAGTTTACAGTTTGTAAATAGAATGCTATTATAAGATTTATTCAAATATTTTATATATAGTCTGAATAATATCACAATTATTTCATTACAGT
>JAUJYU010000825.1:0-11076 GCA_033995675.1 Nothrus silvestris
TTATTTAAATATTCTAATTATATATGTTTATTTTGCCAAACATACATGATTTTAGATAATATTTAGATTATAAACTTAAGTATTTGAGATAAATAGTTTTTAATGTGTTGAGCCTACCGAGCCTAGGCTCGAATTTCCGCGAACCTGAGCCTCAGGCTCGGCAATACCCCTCGAGCCGAGCTTAAGCTCAGGCTAGCCTGAGTCTACTATACATCATTAATAATTAACTATTTTCTAATTGATAATTTTGTTTACACAACGTTTTTAATCGTTTGATAGTTTTGTTATAAATGAAAGACATTTTATTTGCGATTCATTTAATTATATTTAGACATTCTTTTGTATATATTTGTTGTGAGAAATTTAAGATAAATAAATATATGACTACTGTAACAGTTTTATGTCACGTTTTGAATGCAGGCTCGAGGCGAAATCGTCTGAGCCTCGAGCCTAAACCTGAAGAGCCTAGGCTCGTAAAGACCCCTCGAACCGAGCCTGGAGCCTAGGCTTAGCCTGAGCTTATGTTCATCATTAGTTATGTCTAATAAATAATGTGTAGTTGTCTCAGACCTGCCTCAGCCTAGGCTCGGCTCAAAGTCTCTATACGAGCCAGAAGCACAGGCTTGTGATCTCGCAATTTAGATCCTAAGCTCGAGACTCATCACGCACTGTACTGTATATTAGCCTTTCACAAACTGGGTTTCGCGGATCACAGGTGATCCGGGAGGTGTTTCGGGTGATCCGCGGAAAAATTATGAAAAATACTATTAGGTGATCCCTGTAGTTAAATCTTAGGATTGCGTTTCAGACAATTATTTAATTTGTAAATGAGAAAATTTTAAATATTTCAAAGCATACACAGTATACTTGATTAATAGATTTTTGAATATAAAGCTATAGAATTGCATTAATAATCATAATTTATTTAGTTTAGAATAGAGGCCGAAAAGACAAAAATTTTGATATCCGCATTCTCCCGCATCCGCAAAATATTCTGAAGCGGATATCCGGAAATACCCGCATTTTAATTTTTTTATTAATACTCAAATTAAGACATACTATCATATGAATAAAGGTGTATAATTTTTTCACTGCGATATATACTTATGAGTTTAACAATAAATGCTAAAGTGTATTGCATTTCAACTATTAAGATCATAGATAGTAAGATATAGCTTATATTAAAATACTATTTAGCTGAATGCAATACATTTTAGCATTTATTGTTTGACTCGTAAGTAAAGTATAACTTATCGCATACAAGTTCTAATGATAATACAATACAATATAGTCTAAAATAGTTCGGTTAATCTTTTATAAGTTAGTTTAGAAGTTATTATAAACTTTTCAAAATAATAATTGACAAAAATAGATATTACAGTCTTATAAAACTTTAAAGCATATTTTGCATATAATTATTGATTTATAGCGCTATCTAATTATATTTAAAAAGTAGAAATATTTTTTACAATTAGTAGTTTTAGAAAGAAAATATGCATTTAATTTTAATGCTGATATTCAGGCGGATAAACCGCGGATTAAAGGCCTTATCCGCAGACATTGGCGGATATCCGCCGAAGCGGTATCCGCTTTTGTTTACCGGTAATGTTTGCCTAATATAACACTATTGGGCGATATATTAGTTAAATATTAGAAAATTTAAGAAATGAGACGAAACTATATGCAAGTTTTGAGGTTCAAATTATTATATTTATTAAATACAATTTCTTGTAAATAAACTATTAAATCCTTTTTTTATTCATTCGGCTTTCATTCTGACTCGCAATTGAATTTTAATTATTTAATAATTTTATATAATAAGGGCTCAGATAAAGGCTCAAATAGACTTAGGTTCGGGTTTTTCAATCTGGCTGAGGCTCTAAACATTTCGAGCATAGGTCAGACTCTGATCTCAGGCTCAGTCTTCATCATTACTAATAAATAATCAATTAATTTAAGTCAAGAGGAGAAATACAGGACAGCTTTATGGCTATCGATAAACTCAGGTCACAATTAAAGCCGCGTTACATCTCGTTATTCAATCAAATCGCAAGACTAGAGAATGGCATGAAGTTTATTGTGGATCTTCGAGCAGATCTGATCGTAAGTGAAATAGGTTGAATATAAGCTATAAATATGTGTCAACTTTTATTAGATATCATTTTTCGATTAAAGTTTGCAATCAATGATCCAAATAATGAAAAATTATCAAAAGTAAAGTTACGTTCACTGAGTAATCAAATGAAGGACTTATTGTCTCTTTGGTTTTCAGTTGGATTTCTTGATTTGGAAAGAATAACATGGAATTCGCCGACTTCTATGTTGCAAAAGGTATACAACATTAATACAATTGAGTCCATCTCTATATTTATCATATGAATTAAATATGTATCCAATTTGAAAGATATCCGAATACGAAGCGGTGCACCCAATGCGAAATTGGTCTGATTTAAAGCAAAGGGTCGGTCTATACCGACGATGTTTTGTCTTTTCGCACAGTTGTCTACAATATGAACCGATTGTTATACTTCACGTGGCATTAATGCCTTCAATTCCGAATTCAATACAAGTAAACCATTCATTCAAACAGATATAGACTTCTTATTTAATAAATCATTTTCAAACCTTTTAGAATATCATTCAAAGAACTAATATTACGACTAACTTTACAAACGATACCTTAACATCGCTTCCAATTGAGTCAATTGGAGTAAAAGAAGATCCAAAAGCCATCGATGCGGCTATTTTTTATTCCATTTCTTCCACACAAAAAGGTTTAATCGCTCTTCTCTTTCATGAATTGATTCCAAATAAAGTTATATTTATTTTCTAAAAATAAATGATTTTATTTTTATTAATAAAAGCATAATTTCTGAAAGTCATTAGAAATGACTTAATATAATTTTTTTTAAAAATTGATTCAAGTAATTGCTTCAATGACCGACTTTGAACTGTTTAATCTCTTTTATAAGATTTTTTATATACCAATAACTTTTATAATTTTATTGACTATATATAGACAGAGATATAAAATTTAGATTGAATTTTCAAATTTTCTATCAAATTATCAATTATTGGTTAATTATTAAACTAATCGTTTGTAAACGTTTTAAACCAAATAGGATTACATGGCATCGAATTAGGAAATCAATTAATAAAACGAGTTGTCCGTGAATTGAGAAGTGAATTTCCTCTTATATCTCAATTTTCAACACTGTCTCCGATCCCAAACTTTTGTGAATATTTAATGTTAGGTAAATCTTGACTTAAATATTAATATTTATAGTAATTATGAAATAATTTGCGACAAAGAATACATTTTTTAATTTGTCAGAAATACAGGCGATTCAAAACGGAGACACTGTTAAAGAGAGCACTTTTGTGACGAAAGAAGAATTAAATCAATTAAAGTTGCATTTATTCGGTGACTACTCGCTGGTGAGCGACATTTGGCCCAATTTGATGCGTCAGTTCAAGACCAGCACTTGGATTAATGACGAAAAACTAACTAAACTACTCTATGCGCCACTTATGAGAAAATGTGCACATTATTTATACAATGAAAAAAGAAGAGGATATGCTTTAAATTCAGTTGGTTTGTACTCATCTTAATAATAGCAATGCATTTTACAATTACAATGATTTCAAAGTAATTTATAGAATTCCATACTTATATTTACCGCTATTTTTAGCTAATTTTCACTTAAAAAACGGCGCAGTCATGTGGCGACTCAATTGGTTGGCAGATCTTAGCCCTCGAGGACTCTCGAACTCGTGTGGACTTATGATTAATTACAGGTATTTCCTCGAGAATGTCGAAGATAACAGTCATTTCTATATAGAAGACAAACGCATTGTAGCGGATCAACAAGTTTTGAATTGGATTAAACCTTTGAGTTCTCAGCTTTGATTGATTTGTCGTATTATGTCTTATGGTTTGTGAATAATACTTATTAAAAAGTAGTTTTCAGAAGTTACACAACTTTTCATAACAAACTTATTTGATATAAGTCTGTAATCAGTCTCTAATAACCTTTTATTCTCAAAACCTCGAAATAAACAAATAACTATTTATTATAGGATTTATACCTCAAACAAAGTTTCAAATTGTTTTAAACGACAAAGAGTTGTATTTTATTTTATTGTTAAATATTAGTTGTGTTGTTCTAGAATTTTAATTACAAGTTTATATTTTATTTTAAACAATAAAAGTTTATTATTTATACAAAAGCAATGTTTACCAATTTTTATTATAGAGGAATATATAGACTTTGAATTTTGCTATTTTTTACAGTACTTTCTTTGTTATTCATTTGGAAGGAAATGAAAAGATTTGAAATGCAGTATATTATGCATACAATGTGAGCCTTAACAATATATAACAATATATAATATTTTTTTTGATGAAAATAGTCTTCAAATAAGAAAAACGAGTTTTCGTTTTGGTTGAATGGGTAAGAAAGCAAAAACACACTGTTATTAGTTTTTCCCAAATCTTGTTCTCTAATGAAGCGAAGATTGTGACTGTTCTTAATGCATAAATTAAACAAAAATAAATCTCAATATCCATCATTTTTTATATAAATGAATTCCACCCTCACTTCGTAGTGGTTTTAATAGACCGGAGGCTAAAGTAATTCTAACATCAAATTCAGTGCCTTTGTTTGACTGCAAATGAAAATAAGTTATTTGGGAGTGAATTGAGTGAAGTTCTCAAACACAGCCTAGTATTGAATGTTTAGGAAGTTTAAAGTTTTCATAGAAACGGGAAACCATTCTTTCACACAAACTCATATTTTATGCAAAGACATCAATCCAAGCAAACTATAAACTTAATATAAAAGTTGATTTATAATGATGACTACCTGTGCTGCTTAGGTAAGAATAGCAAGCCTTCCAATATATTTTGCATCTCAAGCGTGACCACTGCGTGGATTGGAATTACTCTGGTTTCGGTCTAACTCTCACACCGGATCCTAAATGCATAGAAACATTTTTTTACTAAAGTTTGTGCGAATCAGTGGTTCTTCTTTTTGTGCTTCTCTTTTGAGAAATAGCAGTTCGGAAGTGAGCTCTTCTTTAGTTGAGATAAAATTGTGTTTAAGATGTTTTCTCCAAGTTTTATGTGATTAAATGCTTGCCTTTGTATGGCTAGAAAATAGCATCAGAAGAGAAAACTACTGACAAACATGTATTACAATTGATTAGTTATTTGAGTTGGGTATCTAATTATAAGTCTTAACGCTTTATTGTGTATATTTTGAACGGAATGGAAGTAACAGTAACTACGAGTCACGATGACTACGATCTTCTCAGACCTATTGAGGCAAACACATTATATTTTGCGTGACGTCTATAAATTACATTTTAAAGTCCAAGTATTTCAATAATGTTTAGATGTGAAAAGCTTTCATACAGTGTATGAAAAGCTTTCATGTCATACAGTGTGTGAAATTTCGCAATTTACTTAAACTTTTATTTAATTAACATTTGATAAACTTATAAACATTACTTGAATTACATGTGCGTTTGTTTATTTGTGTCATTTGTGTCATTCCATTAAATAGTTTATGGAATTTCTTGTGAATCAAGTTTTGTGTTAAACATAAAGTCAAAAAAGATATACAGCACTCAACTCTACGTTTTCTGGTTTTTTGAGTGTTCACTCAGTGCATGTCTCTCTATGTCTACCAATGTATACAATGTTGTAATGTTTGTAAAAGAAATAACATTCAATCACATCAATGTGAGTTTATATACTCAACAAATACTATTCAATGTGTAATACGATAGCGTTATTTTTGAGGCTTCAGCTATTGATATATACTTTAGATCTACTGAACTGCACTTTACTCTTGTATGTCATAAAAATAAACTCAAAGATGACTTTCAATCAAATTGTATTTCAGTGAAAATTATTAGAGTATTCAAAAGGATCCGATTGAAAGAGTCTAACATATATTCTAGTTTAATATTATTTGGAAGCTATTTTGCTAAACTTTAATTATTTTGTGAAATACAACTACATATGCTCTATAATGTGATGCAATGATTCCATCCTTTCCAAAGGTAAGAGAGAGAGAGAGAGAGAGGGGGAGAGGGAGAGAGAGAGAGAGAGAGAGAGATAGGGAGAGAGATTGCACTAACTGTAAGTTTAATGCAATGCTTGCATACATTCTCTGCAACACTTCTTTGAGTCGATCAATAAAAAAAGTTCTATCTTTCTAACTATTTCCATAACTTAGAAGGTTAGACATAATTGGAGTCCATCGTGAGCTTTAGCTGCATCTCATCTCTCATAGTCTGTAATGAGCGCAACTCCACCCCAAATAAAATGAGTTTTTGTCATACAGTATTGCATAGCATATAGAAAGTGTACACGGTTCGCATCGTAAAAGCTTTTATCACCTAAACTATACCAATATTTTTTCCATGATATAAATTATGCATTATTCTCGATATTGAAGACTGTTTGTCGCCCACAACGCACGCTTCAGTTCCAAAAACAGAGCACAACACACGCCCGGATGAAGTGCTTGCTATGATATTGTTCTCAGTTGAAGAATATCATCAATTGTGTAATATATGAACAAACGCCGTTTTTTGCTCTTTATTATCAACATTTCTTAGTTGTCTTTTGGGAAACAGTTTTCGCTCTTCAATACTGTAGAGTATATTGACTTTTGTTGTTATTGTAGTTATTGGTTGATTTTGGTCGACAATTCATTTGGTCACCACTGACTGTCACTGTCAAACGAGATCACCATAAATCTGATGCTGTAGTTTGTGAAGAACCTAATTCAACTTTCTATTGTGAAGGTATGAAATCAACAATTTCTCAAACATTTTTTCCCATGAATTGATTACATAACTTAATGATGAAATAGTCTCATATAATTTTACATCCTATCTCTTGTCTAATTTTATTCTAAACTCATATGAATGAATGAATTGAATTGGAAAGGGTGTGGATTAGTAGTTACACTCTGTAGTCACTATTAAGTGGTACAAAAAGTATGAAAGATAAAATACATGGTCCAGTGGTTGGCTTTATAAGAGAAGGCGCTTAAGATTTAATTCATTCACATTTCATAGTTATTTTGTACACATGGTTAGACTTAGATACCTATCTCTTTTTTAATACAAGGCTTTAAAAATATAGTTACGATTGAAATGTTTAGGAAATAATTTTCGCATAAAAAATAATAAGTGGGGAATAGAATTAAAAAGTGGGGCTAATCTTTGCAAATAACGTTTCATTATAAAACTATTATTATTTAAGTAATAAAGAATTATTAATAATGTTTTGAGTTAGTCTCCTTTTTAAGGCTAACTACTATACGCTCTGGATTTCAAAGCATACAAAGTATAACTTTGCGCACTTTTGTGCTTTATTAATACATTCGATACATTATATTTAGAAAAATACTTCATATAAAACTAATTGTATTAAATACGCCTCTCAAAGGGAATGTTCTCCAAACAAAGTCATAATTTGAATGCCATTAAAGACAGTAACCCCTAACCCACTGACCTTACATACTCTATTTTTGTATATATGGCCCGCCGGCCGGTCAAGTTTGAAGAGTAAAAGAAGTTTGTATTAAGTTTAACACAATATGAGGTGCATTGTATGTTTAGATCCAATTGAAATAAGTTTTAATTTATTATCTGATTTTGTAGTGAAATACAGTGCTAAGTATTATTGTTATTATTTCTCAAGAAAGACTTCTATTGTCGCTTTTAAGGAGTTAATTAAATCAGTGAACCATTTTATGATAATCGTATATACCTTGAGAAGTATTATTTCAAACTCATATTAGCCTAAGAACAAAAGTTTATTTAACACAATTTCACAGAAAAAAACATCAAGTATTTTAAGATCTTTATTAATTAGAAATTTATATCAATTGTAATTAAGGTGAACCTTATAATGAAGATACCAGTGGTTCAATACAATGCTTGGGTGCACAGCATAGCCAACGGACTATTCACGAACTGACGACAAGTGATAAAAAATCTTTGTCGACATGTTGTGCGCATTACCCTAATTGTGATCATTTCATTATTGATACGATAAATACCAAATCAATATCATCTGATATTAGAGTTAAAGGGAAGTCATTAAGTGCTCCAAATCTCGCAATCAATAGTGATTTGTACGTAAACACGTTTATTAATAAGAATGATGTGTGTGATGGCCAAAAGTCGGTGACTTCTACTATATTTAATGCCTGTATTACGTTGGATGAGATCGAGTCCGTGCGATCTAATCCTTGCGATCGCTTACATGAAATCGATTGGTTAAATAGCAATAGCAATGCATGTGTTACTGACAGCGATCATGCAATAGATGAAGTCAACTCTTCAAACTTTCTTTTTCCAATCAATAATGGCATTACATCAGAGCTCTGTCACCACTCTCTGACTGATGAGAATAAAAGTATTAGTGAATTAGTTGTATTGCGTGAAAATGTGCTAACAATGAGTACGCGTTCGTTATGCGATCAAAAACAAAATGAAACAAACGATCAAATGCTAAACAAACTTATTCCTGAAATGGATCAGTCGGTTATGTTAAATGATTATTTTGATAGTGATAAATGTGAAAGCAGTTCATCAAAGACTTCATTATTGTCGGATAGAAAAAATGCTGTCTCCATCTCTTCAAGAAATTCCCGACGGCTTATTGTGAGTGATAAGCGACTAAGAAATGCTGTTTTGGATCGAATCAAACGGCTAACTGTGAGTAAAATATTTGTGGTTTGTCTATTACTTTGTGCGTGTTTTGCGATCCTTACTTTCAATTAATATCTATAGCGGTCTCAAAGTCAGGGCCGTTCAGACGTGAATTCAGCTTCAAATTTGAGTTCGAGAGCATTCGTGACGCGCACTAAAGGATTTTTTTATAGGAATGTGAAGAGAAGATTCTCATCAACTCATACTTGTGTTGATGAGGAAGCGACTAACATTAGTATTGATGACTCTTGTCTGACAACTTGTAGTAAGATTAATATCGACTCAATGGACACTGCATTACATGACACTATCGATAGTTCCACGATTACACTCAGACACTGTTCTAGTTATGAGAGCATTGAAGATTCCGGATGTGGATCAAGTAAAAGATCTATTTTGCCTTTATTTAGTTTAAGCTCTTTGTTCCTTATCTTTTTATTGTATTCGTATTTTTTTCTTAAAGAATTTTTGCATAAATTGATTTTTTAAAGCTATTATTATTACAATTGTTATCACTGACTGACTTCAGGTATACAAACGAGTTCATTGTCTACGGATAGTAATAGAAGTTCAATTTGTACCGGAGATGATATGAGTAGTTATCCATCTTCACTATTCAGGGGACCATTTATAAGCCATGCGAAAGCAATTACCGACTGTACTCCTTGTCCTTACTATAAGAATGCGCTCGCATTCAAGGTATGTTATTTTATATACTTATAAAAGCAATATTTCTCTTATATTTCTCACTAATGAGAATTGAATTATACGCTGAATAAAATCGCAATTGAAACCAGTTTATAAAAATATTTTGTGCGTCTTTTTTAATTATATTAAGAGAGGAGATATCATATCAATAATTGCAAAGGAAGACAGCGGAACCTGGATTGGAATGACTAATGGAAAGATAGGACACTTCAAGTTTGTTAATGTCGAAGAAATAAAGTGCGATAGACGAAAAACTTCTAAATTAAATCCATTCTATTCAGCAACCATTGAAAAGGAAACTCAAGCAGAGACTCACTATTATAGTAGTGATGATCAGAGCGAGTCTTCAATTTATGATTCATTGAAGTCTCGATTAAATGAAAGTAATGGGACGTTGAACTTAACTGATGTAATACAAGTAATTGGTTTATCCGATTCCATATATCCAAACATATTGTCGATCAACGGATATAATGATCTGAAATGTTTGTCAGAAATAGCAAATGAGGACATTCTTAATCAAATAGGGATTAGTGATAGACGTATTCAATATGTTTTACTAAAATCAGCACAAATTATAAGGGATTACTTGAGAGCTAATCTCAAAAAGTCCTCATTTAAATGTCACACTTCTAGTCAAAAATTGTGTTTAACCAAAAGAAGAGAACTGATGACACAATCAGCGCCTACAACACCAGCTATTGAACTTTCCACTGATTTCTCAGAACTCATGTCAAGACTGGAGCACATGTCAAGTGTGAGCACTTCTAGTCTCGAGAATAATTACGACGAAATCCAACACTTCGCGAGTGTTTCCACTAATCTTATGAGAAAAAATAGTCAATCAAGTGTCTCGAGTGCTCAGGAATTTTGTGATTCAATTCAAAATAGTTATGATAATGACAACCAAACTATATATGAAAATAATGATCAAATAATTGTTGTAACGCATGAACAAAACTCAGGCGCTTTAGGTAAGAATATAACATATCTTAATATTTGTTTAAAGCATTATTTGTTAGTTTTTCATATTAGTTATGAAAGAGTAAATACAATTAAACCATAACAGAATAGATATTGCATTTAATGGATTTTAAACTATACCATATTATTCCTGAATCGTTTTTCACAAATGTTTAAGCTTTTATCGAAATAGAAATTTGATCTTATAATAGAAATGCATTGAAAATAAGTTCATATTGTGCTCTAATATCTTATGATATATTATAAGTGGAAAACAATTATTTTTGGAATAATTGTTATTCATATGACACATAATAAATGATAATAAATAACTCCAATTTCATAATTGAAGTGTCGATTATGAACAACAGTTACTACTATCTATCATTAATCTAATAATTTTACAGTAATTCTCATTTTAATTTTATTGAATTTCCTTTGAATAATAACTTTTTGAAATTTTGAATATTCAAAGCAATATAATTTTGAGTTGAATTCTATTAATTCTTGATCTTATCGTTTAAAAAGTAAATGCTTTTGTAAGGCATGAGATTAAATTGCATTCATTTAATTCGAGGACATATTTCATAATTCGTTTCAGTTGTATTTCATTCAACTTTTTCTACTGAACTCGAAGTAAATAAATGGTTAAATGATTAATCTCTT
>JAUJYU010000826.1:0-11067 GCA_033995675.1 Nothrus silvestris
AGTTTGGCTGAGCTATAGTTTGGCTGAGCTATAGTTTGGCTGAGCTATAGTTTGGCTGAGCTATAGTTTGGCTGAGCTATAGTTTGGCTGAGCCATGTGAATTTGTTTGGAATTTATTATCATCAAATAAATATGAGCAATAAATAATGTGTTTCAATTCTTATATTTAAAAAGCATATTTGTGAACTGTAGAATTTGAGATTTCATTAATAAAACACAATTTGCTCTTTATATGTCATATACTTTTGATACTTTGTTGGACTCTAGAAGTTATAATTTGATTACATAAGCCTATGAGGTAATGATATTAAAAGAGTGACCAAACGTTATAGAATTGCTTAGAATTCCCAGGATTCACATATTTGCGATGTGTCCCGATTGGCTTTATTCCATGTCTTTATTCTTTTTTTCAGAATATTATAAAAGAAATTCTGATTGATTTATAGGAATCATATCTAGACTTTGAGAAACTATAGAAAAATTGAACTGAATTCATATGATATTTATTTCATGAATTTCATTGAATTTCAATAATTGGTAATTGATATTGTTTAAATTTATAATAGGATTCATAGAATAATATTTAAATTATTTATTTTAAAGCTAAATATTTTTTATGGCTCTTACGAATCGGCCCTAAATTAAAAGTTTTGCTCCGAAATGTCTCTGAATTTTTAAAAAGTATATAAAGACCGCAATCAATCTCACGAGACAGATCCGTTCACTACAACCCGTAACAGACATTCTCAAAGTTGATATACATATTATTTTTAATTTTTTGATGAGTTTATCTTACAATACAAAAACAGATATTAATTTTATTAATACCAATAAAAGTGTAATTATTGAATTGAAATCATTACCATTATTACCATTAGGCGATCCAATGGGAATGCATGACCAGTCAGACAATGAATTAGGAGACAATGCGGATGGGAAGTGCTCTAACAGAACTCGCAAGATTTGTCGTGGAGTTATTTTGACAATTTTGATCGCATTTTCATGGGTCGGAACATTGCATTTGTTGAAATTGAGTTTCAAAAACGAGAAAATATTAGTTGCAATCAATCAATTTCCAACTTCTAATTTTACGGAATCGCTTAATAATAATAAAGAATTCCCATTGACGTCAACACAAGTATAATATAAGATAAAATTTTAAGAATTTTATTTGTGATAATATTTGTAATATTTATAATATTATTTTAATTAAATAGCAATCATTCTTATTAGAAGATCAAAATGACTTCATATTCGATGCGCCATACTTTGCGACCTGGTTCTGCTCCATTTGGAACATATTATTTCTGCCAATTTATGTCTTGAGCCAACTTTGCTGTTGTAATAAAGACAATACATCCACAAGAAAAATGTTTGTGTGAGTCATCTTAGGAAATGCTTTTTAAAACACATATTTTTTAAATAAAAATTTATATTTACCCTAATTTGGCACTGATTGGCCCCACCCTATGTATATACCGCACTTCGATTTATTGCAAACATGTATCTCAGTGTAAGTTTAAATCGAAAATAATAAGTCGGAATTAATTAGAGCGTTATAACTTCTAACTTATAAGTATAGGTTCTTTTGTAAGTTAAAAGTTTTAACTTAAAACTGAGGACTAAAGTCTCCCTCCAATAATAATTTTAAAAAGAAAAACATTGTAAAAAGAAAATTGTCCTCAGCTATTAATTTTTTACACATAAGATCAGGCCTATCAGTACTAAATTTGGGATCACATTTTCTGAAATAATAAAGGGTCCGTAAAATGATATTCTCCACTTCCAGAGGCTAAACGGTAAGAGATAGAGAAAAACAGACTTCATATATCGAATCTACGTTGAAAAATACATTTAGAAAGTTTATTTCAAAAAATCTGTTCAAAGGACAGCAGTTAATCAATAAAAATAAGTAATTATGGATTAAAATATTTTATTTAAAGGAATGGATTACTATTATGAGATGCATTTTTCCTGAATAAATTGAGATCCATAACTCCGATTTTGATGATTTTGGTCTCATTCGATCAAAAATTTAATTTCTAACCAGAAATTTTGGTATTTTTCTAGGTCTTCATTGATTTGTTCAAAAATTGAGAAATCGAAAATCGATTATTTCTCCAAAACTTTACGAATAAAACACTTATTTGTGAAAATGACTATTAAATCTATTTTTCAACGTAGAATTGAAATATGAAGTCCTTTTTTTCTATCTCTTACCGTTTAGCCTCTGGAAGGGGAGAATATCATGTTTACGGTCTGTAGAAAAATACATGCATTTCATATTTGAAACTTGGACAGTTTAATGATAAAAATATGCATTAAAAAGTTATGTTTTCTAATATTGTCATAAAATAATCCTTTATATAATATAATAATAATTATTATTATTGTAAAAATTTCAAATCTTTCTAATTTTTTGAGGTTATTTCAGAATGATTTTATATTTTATATAAAATGTAGTGAACTATACTTTTTAAATACATGTAAATTTATTTTCTGTTGTTTAGAGAAAGTATTCAGGCATTTATGGATAAAGGGTTTACAACTCTTCAATTTTTCGGTCGGTGCGGATTTTTTTGCGTCCTATGGATGTTAACCAATTATATGCTCATATTCTCGTTGAGAATCCTCGACACCACTGTTGTAATGGCATTATTCTCGTGCACTGTTTCTATTGTTTATCTACTTTCATGGGTTGTTCTTCATCAACAATTCGTTGGAATACGAGTCAGTCGAATATTTATAGTCTCTATTTGTTTATTAATAAATTTATGTCGAAGATGAGCCCCATTGTTGAGTTTCGCGCTAATTCACTTATAATTTTACTATTAATTAAGGAAAGCAATTCTTGTCTCGCGCTCACCGTCATTGCTCACTATTACTAATAAGAGTTACTTAAAAAATTATAAATAGAAAATCGTAGTGCTATTCAATTACATTTATTATTCAGTATAAAAAGCATATACTGGTATAATTTTTTAAAGGAAAGATGTCTTTTGTCATTAATTAAATTCAAAACTAAGCTAAGATCAGCTAACCTAACCTAACCTAATAATAAATGTAAGCGAATAGTAATAATATTTTTTACTTTTATTTAATTAATTTTCACTGAATAAGGAGTTAAAGTTTAATCAAATAAGTAATACGATTTCCTAATTATCATTTTTAAGTAACTCTTATTAGTAATAGTGAGCAATGATAGTGAGCGCGAGACAAGAATTGCTTTCCTTAATTAATAGTAAAATTATAAGTGAATATTAGTGCGAGACTCAACAATGGGGCTCATCTTCGACATAAAAGCCCAATAGTTTGGATTTTGCAAATGAGCTGAATGTGAAGTTGCCTATTTGAAGAAATCTATTTGAAATACTCATTTCATTTTATACTTTTATAAAATGTTTTATTATACGAATATTTTAAAAGGCCTTCAATGGAAAGCAACACTTATGTTGATTGAGTTAATCTTAATAACGATTCAAACATTTTGTAATCCATCAGAAAAGAGAGGAATGCATATTAAGAATAAAAGTAATCGTATCTCAACTAATAATGCAATTGCAAACAGGGATTTTTAAGCTTTATTTTTAAAAGTAATAAATTCTAAATAGAAATAATAAATTTGAAGACTTTGAAGGCTTATTGTAAGTAAAATTTAATCAAAAACACTTCGAGTGTTCTCTAGAATGAAAAAAAATCCTTTCAGTCTAAGAAAAATTAAATTATTAATAGAATCACACATTTAATAGAGTTAAAAACAAATAAGAATGAAATGACAATTTATTATGATGGGGATCAGGGATGGATCGAAATGGAAATAATTTTCAATCTGTCTTTAACCAATCTTTAGGATATTTTTTAGGATGTTTTTTACTATTTTGCTCGCGCTTTAAGAATCCAATTCTGACCCAAAACTTCAGAATAATTTTCTAAATAGTTTTGGGTAAAAGAGTTAAAAGTTTTAAAGCTATGGCTCAAACCGTTCAACTTTTATTCAACAAAATTAGGGTGTCTTTAACCAATCTTTACGGAGTGTATCATTAAATGTTGTCTTAATTACAGATCGTGGCTGTGATTATATGCGATACTGGAATAGCATTATTGGTCTATATGGATGGCGTTCAAAGACATAGAACTCTTGCAGCTGTTATGATCGCGTTTGGATCTGCAATTGGATCTGCTGTTTATAAGGCATACAATTTTATGATACAATTTAATACTCATTTTCAATTTTCATAATTAGTAATCTCAATGTCATCTCAATGTCATCTGAATAAGAATTTATTTTTGAATATTTGAACCTCAATTGTTTTCAGGTCTTTTTTAAGCGAATGATCGGTTACACGACAATAGCGCAGATGTCATTGTTCTTTACATTAGTTGGTCTTTTGAATGCATTCCTAATGTGGCCTTTAGTTGTATTACTCTATTTATGTAATGCCGAAACTATCATTTGGTCGCAAATTCCATGGACAAGACTTATGGGTTCAGCCGCTCTTTCACTGACGGCCAACATATTAGGCAACTTTGGTATAGTTTGGACGTATGATGTATTTCTCACACTCGGTCTCTTCTTTGCTATTCCTATTTCTTCTGGTAATACTTTTAATGATTTGTTTGTTGTCTTCAATTTCATTCACATATATCTATAATATTTGTATAGATATATAATTGTATCTATAATTGTATCTATGGTTGTGTCAACTTTTGTGTAGCTATTTTTCATTCAGATTTTACAGTACTTTTAGCGATAATTTCAATGCAATTTCAATGCTATTACAGGTATATTAATAGTAGCGATAGTGCTATTCAAATAAGATTAATTAAATGTCTTAAAAATGCAATTAAGACCTAATAATATGAACTTTTTAAAATTGAGAATTTGAGATAAACATTGCAAACATTTGCATTGGTAAGTAAATTGCAAAGTCGGTCATTTCAGAAAATATATATATAATTATAAATATATAAATAAATATATAAATATATATATAATTGAGCGCACAAATGAGAAAGTTAGTATTTAAAAGACTCATATCTCATAACATATCGCATGTGAAAATTTTTATCTACTTATAGTATAGGAGGTATTGTTTATGATATTTACAAATATTTTCGTCTATTAATTAGCAGTTCGTCTCAAATCGTCTCAAATTATTTTTCAAAAGCAAAAGAATCCATAGTTTAGAACAAATATTGAATAAAAGATAAAAATAAAAAAATTTGTAGATCATAATGAAAAGAGATGAACATTAACATATTTTAGTTTATCAATAATTGTAATCTTACATAAATATATTTCAATAATAATTTTAATTTTACAATTAAATTAATGAAAACATATTTAAATCTTAGTGATCGACACTTATATATATCACGCGGTATTCCGTGAAATGAAATTAGGCGGTGTTTTGTTAATTTTGTTCGGATTTATCGTTGTCTTACTTCCCGATAATTGGAATGAATATTTGGGCCAATTATTGAGACAAAGATTAGCGAAATGGAAAAGAAGGGAACAAATGAAGAAAAATGGAAGAGTTCAGGACACGTCTACTGGACATCTCTCCAGATTAAGAACATCAAGTGGTAGAGTCAAATAAATTTTTCAATTCATTAATTAATTTCATTCATTAAAGATTACATTAGAAAAATATTTTTACTAAGAATTAGGTTAACTCTAATTAATTCCGAACCATTATATAAACCATAAGTTAGTTTCACGTACAATCAGCACAATTCTAGTCAATCTTTTCACTGAGGTATATGTGAGGTATAGGTGAGGTATATGTGAGGGTCTCCCATCATTCCTTAGAAATATTATCCTTAGGAAATATTTTCCTTAGGAAACGATCCTTAGAAAAAATTATTCATAGATGAGTCTTTTCCTAGAAATATTTCCATAGAAATTTTTCCATTTTTAATTATCAAAATCAATTCAGTATTGAAAGGTTAAGTTAGGTAAGGTTAGGTTAGACGGTTTCCGCGCGGTAGCGCGGCCCTATTTGACCGAAAAAAATTATGTAATTTTAGGTAATTTTAGGTTTTTTCAATGGATTTTTTCTATGGATCGACATGTTCTAAGGATTATTACAACCTAAGGAAAATTTTTTCTAAGGATCGTTTCCTAAGGAAAATATTTTCTAAGATTAATATTTCTATGGAATGATATAGGATCGAGTGGGATATGTCAAAGCTATAATATAAGTTAGAAAATACTGTATTTAATTAGTTACGATACGTGGAATTGTATTTCATAGAATTCGATTTCGGTCCGTTCGGCAAAAAACCCTATACGCATAATTCCGTTTCGCACATTTCCATTTCGCACATTTCCATTTCGCACATTCTTTTAGGCAAAAATGCCTTTTCGGCAAATCCCGTTACGCATAAAATCCTTTGCGCACAATTTTAAATAAAATGATACACAAATAATGTTTTTTAAATGAGTCCAAATGATTAATTAATTTAACCTAAACTAAATTTAAACTAAAATATTGTACTCGAGAATTCGTAAGTATCGTTCTGACCGCGTATACCCATTTAAAAAGGTCTGACTCGGAGATCGGGCCAGCCCCTCATCTATCAAGTTGTACAAATAATTGTATTACTAGGCCGCTATTACAAAAGGCAATGATTACTTATTTTTCGTAAAGTGCTTTCTTCCAATAGGACTCATTTAAAAAACATGATTTATGTATAATTTAACTATAAATTGTGCGTAAGGGCACTTTTAGGGCACTTTTAGGGCACTTTTGCGTAACGGAATTTTTCGAAAAGGGTTTTTTGCCAAACGGCTGACACCTAGAATTCGACATGAGATTAAATGTAGTTAAACGCGATTGGATAGCATGTAATTGTATGTAAGAAACTTTGCCCAAACACGTTTCTATCCGGATTTTAATATCTTTCTGAACCTATCAAAGAGTACACGTTTCACAACAATAGTTTCAAAGATTAAAATCATTTCAAAGGTATAAATAAGGATTCGTCTTATTATTAGATAAGTTGAATTTTAGCAAAATGTGTCTTAAACTCATATTTGTAACATTTTTCATTCATATAGTTGTTCAGGGCTGTAATGCCAGTGTTTATAGTGATCCACACTTTGCTGGTGATCGTCGTGTTATCGTTCATTTGATGGAATGGAAATACGAAGATATTGCTAAAGAATGTGAACTATTTTTAGGCCCTTATGGCTATGCAGGAGTCCAGTTGTCGCCCGTCAATGAAAATGCAGTCGAAGACAAAAGGCCGTGGTCTGAAAGGTACCAACCGGTCAGTTATAAATTGGTCACAAGAAGTGGTAATGAAGACCAGTTCAGAGATATGGTCGACAGATGTAATAAAGCTGGCGTCAGAATCTATGTCGATATTGTCCTAAACCATATGACCGGTGGATCAAATGGTACTCATTCTTAAAAAGGGGTATCAATTTTTACAGTGAGACATATTTAGGAATCAATTCTAAGAAGTAATGCATTTCAACTTTTAGGATAATAGAGAGTCTGATATATTGTAGTTTACATTAAAAAAACAGAATAATAATATATACAGTAGATTAAAATGCAGTAAAACTTTTTAGCATTAACTTTTTGAATTACAGTAGACTCTCGTTATAGTGAACGGGCAAATGCAAGAGAAATCCCTTCACTATAACGGGAGTTGACTACAAGCGGAGATAATTAACATTAGGTCTATGGGAACTGAACCAAATTCTACATTTTTTACCGTTCACTATATCAGGAGATTCACTATATCCGACTTCACTATAACGAGAGTCTACTGTATAAGTATATCTCACCTTAAAAAACACCTTTCTTTGAGATTAAAAATTTTTTCGAGAAATTTTCGCTAAAAGAGCAAAACTTGATTTTCATTAAATAATAGGAAAAGGAACGGCTGGAAGTAATTATGACGGAAACTCAATGAATTACGAAGGCGTCCCCTTCTCATCGCTTGACTTTCACGGCCACGAGTCGTGTCCCACTTCTGACTTAGAGATTCATAATTATGACGACCCGAAAGAGGCCCGAAATTGTCGTTTAGTTGGCTTAAGAGACTTAAATCAAGGAAAAGACTACGTGAGAGAAAAACAAGCGGCGTTTTTGAACCATTTGATTGAAATCGGTGTCGCGGGCTTCAGATCAGACGCTTCTAAGCATATGTGGCCCGAAGACCTCGAAAACATTTATTCCCGATTACATAATTTAAACACAAAATACTTTCCGTCTAATAGCAAACCATTTATCTATCACGAAGTCATTTATTATGGCGGAAATGGAATTAAATCATCTGATTATACAAAACTTGGCAGAGCTATTGAATTCCATTATTATAGAGATATGGGGGATGTCTTTCGCAAACATAACAATCAACAGCTTAAATATTTGAAGAATTATGGCGAGGGATGGGGTTTAGTTCCAAGTGGTGATGCATTGGTAATGATTGACAGCCATGACTTACAAAGAGCACACACCGGCTCTTTTGGAACTAATATTAATTATTTTGAATCTAAACTGCTGAAGATGGCCACTGCTTTCATGCTTGCCTGGCCTTATGGTGTCACTAGAGTTATGAGTAGTTATAGTTGGCCCAGAAATATACAGGTAATGAACATTAATTAACATTAGTTAATAATCACTAAAATTGATTAACACAAACTTTTTCAATGATAGGGCAATAGCGATACAAATGATTGGATGGGTTCGTAAGCTTATTGTTTGTTATGTTATGTCTTAGATGTTTATTACTTATTTAATTACATTACAATTATCTTAAACCGAAATGAATGGCATATTTAGGACCACCACATGATGGCAACTATAATATAGCGTCGGTTACGAGAAATGCAGATCTCACGTGTGGTAAAGAATGGATTTGTGAGCACAGATGGAGAGAAATCTATAATATGGCTAAATTCAGAAATGTTGCCGGCGATGAGCCAATGGCCAATTGGTGGGACAATGGCGCTAATCAAATAGCATTCAGTCGCGGACATAAAGCCTTTATTGCTATCAATAATGACAACAATCCCATTAATACAAAATTACAAACGGGTTTACCGGCCGGTCATTATTGCGATATTATTTCAGGCAATTTAAGCGGTTTGTCATTCAGTTTTATAATTGATTTGCATTCTTAACAATATATGTCTTTAATGCTATTGATTTGCATTCTTAGGTGGAAAATGTACGGGAACTCAAGTGACAGTTGGAAGTGATGGAACCGCTGAAATATCCGTCGATAATAAATTAGAAGATCCTATGATTGCAATTCATATCAGTGCAAAACTTTAATTTTTATTTATAATTTTTTGCTAACTTTTAAAAAACTTTGAAAATTTTTGAAAAGGATTCATATATTGATATAATATTATAAAATGTGATCAGTTTTAGGAAAAATTGTAAAATTTGATAAATTCAAAATTCATAGCATAAGTACCTGTATTTCGATTTCTAAACATATTTAATAGAATTAACTCATTTTTAATAATTAAAGAGGATTTTTGTTAAATTGCAATATTTAGAGACAAGCGTTTGACTGTTAAGCGAATACTTTAATGGATGAGTTGATGTACTTTCGACAGACACAACCCATTCAAACGGTGGGCACAATTCAAACAACTGCAACACAACAGGTGTCCAACAGGTGTCCGCACGATATTATCATTATTTCTTTTTTGTCGACATTTATCTCAAATATAAATAATTTACAAATTTAGTCAAAAAATGAGTCCTCAAAATAGATGACACATTTAATGATATTGTTTTTATCATATCTCTGCATTTCCTGAAAAGTTCACATTTGCTTAAGAAGTTCTTCGTGTTCTTTGGCCTCAAATTCCTGACACAATTGCAAAGAATCATTTCCTTAAGTAATCCGTCGATCAAAAGCGCACTTTCCCTCTCATCCATACTCTTATCCCTTCTATGTCTGTAAAGACAGTCATCATTAGTACATCTGTTCACACGATTCTCATATTTGCACCAAATTCTGGAACTAATGCTCTCATTCTTCACTGAGTTCTTCACAAATACAGTTATTCTGAAATTATTTTCTGAAATACTATTTAAATGAAAAGCAAACTTGTATTTTATTTTCAGATTCTGACGGAATATTGAGTGCAAGTGTTGAATGATTACATTTATTCTGTAACCAATACTTACAAACTTGAGTTGAATTTCGAGCCTAAGGATTGTGTGGATAACGACAGTTAACTTGTTTTTGAATTAAGTTTTAAAGTTTGACATTAGAGGCAAATAAATTCTCAATTGATTTATAAAAATTTCAAAAATATTATCAATAATTAGTTAATATTGAAAAATAGCAAACAATTCGTAATCAACAACTTTTAGACAGTTTTATAAGTTATCAATAAGTGATATCTTAACAAAAGGCTTAAATGATTACATTATTATAACTATTTGATTATAACTACTATTGCTATTAATAATTTAGTCTTATTATAGATATTGAAATCTTGCCATAAATGTTAAGATTCTTTTCTAAGAATATTTTAATAAAGAATTTGTTGTGTTTTATATTCAGAAAGCATTCAAATATTTTAATTAATTTTTTGAGCAAAAGTTAAGTGAATTAAAAATGAATTTTATTATTTGCAAAGTTTGAGGTAATTATTGTGTAAATGTGTATATTATTTAAAAGCAATTAATTATTAAAATTGAGTTAAAAGTGGTATAAAATAAATATCAATAATATTAATAGTTTAGTGCAAATTGAATTGAAATAGAAATAGCAATCCTCACAATTCATAATTAATAATTATTGTTATAATTGATATAATTTACACAATTAGTACTTCTTTATTAATCTATTTGTTTAAATCATAAGTAATTGTTATTAATTAAATAAAGTATTGATAGACTATAGAATATTATTGAAATACAGTGAAAGTGGATTTTTGTCCAAAGGAGTATATGCATTAAGAAAAATTTCGAGTTTTTGAAATTTGGATAATTTATTATTAAATAACTCGAAAAATCTCAGTTTGACGTATTTTTTATTTTTTCGATATCTATTATAGTTTTTGAGTTATGAATTTTTGAA